>OZ024917.1:42425553-42460935 GCA_964017125.1 Flabesymbios commensalis
TTTCTTAAAAAAAATGAGTATGTTTTGCTTTAAAGTTTGTCAAGCTGTTGAATATAATGTCACTGGTAGCTTCGTAACTAAATATTTTTCAAAGATTTCAAGACTCATCATCGTCTTCACCATTGTCATCAGTCATCACATTTAAATTGCGATTTTCACAAGTTTCATCACACAGACTGCATATATAAGTGCAACGCAGGTCATGTTTTGTACACGAATAAGTTTTGGGTGATAATCCACTAGTGAGCTGCACATGTCCATATCCTTATCCGCCAGTCTTTCTTAAACGAATGTATCAAACAATTCTTACTCTTAAGAAATGCTGAATGATGATATTTTCCTTGGGTCTAGCATGACACCTTTTATTATGCTCATGCGGGCATCGTCAAAATATGCATATTGTGAAGGGCCATTCACTAAGAGTATGTATCGTTAACATTTTGTTCGTGTAGCATAAAAGGCGTCACATCATAGTTAGGAGTTTGTTTTGAGAATATATATCGGGCAAATTGCTCTGTTTCATCTGCAATACGGATCATGTTAGAAATAATAGTATAATTAGGTCTCAAATTCACAAGCAAGTTGCTCGGGCATGGTGAGATTTTGAGTGTTTTGAGAATGCCTACCTCCCCAAGATTCAGTATAGGATTAAGCCCGAGGAGCTCTACATTCTTAGCTGTGAAAAGTGTCGAGGCCGAGGGCCCAGGCCTTTTTCACAGCTAAGAATGTACAGCTCCGAGAGTTTCAACTGACTTAAAACACATCCGAACACAATAAGGATCCCTCGTAATCAACAGCTCGGTCACACCTGACTAATTATAATAGGGCCTACCATATGCTTATCATGATAATTGGTCTGTACCAGGTCAACTATAACTCTCCATTTCCAGTTCAGGATTTAGTTGTCGGACAAAGAAAATAATGTAGTGGTGTGTTTTAACTTGGGTTTCGCTGTGCAGTTCAATTCTGAAATGGGTGGCTTTTCGCTCAGCTCCACCATCCTCTTGGCGGATGGGTGACAATACCTGAGGGGTAACTCCACTCATATGTCTAATTTTGAAATATTGTAGGTAGTTTGGTGCCCTATCGCAGCCGTATCAGTGATCATTGATGCAAGAGCTGCATTATAATGTAACTATATCAAGTTATAATGTCAAAATACAATGTCACCATAAGACATTAGAAAGTTAGGATTCGTTATTGCATTATGGTATTACTATATTAGATAATAATGTTATGATAGCCAGCTGTGTGTTGATATGAAGTTATTATTATAAAGACATGACATTAAAATATCAGGATATGGAATTATATTATGATGATAGGTCATTTTCATTTTTATTGAGAGAGTATGCCATTTTAATTAATTGCTATGGCATACTATAATGTCACTATATTGCATTATTATATTATTACCACTATGTGACATTATTATGTATATTAGATTATGGTATATTACATTATGGTGTCAGTATCACAGATATATACTAGGTACATATCTATGGTCAGTATATATTGCATTATTATATCAGGAGCGAGATAGAATAAGATACTAGAACGCTAGAATATAGATTTAACGTCACGATAAGTGACCCATCTGTACATAACGAGGCTTATGTCGGAAAACTAATGGTACCATTGGATAGCATAGGGCTGGAGCTTCAATGTGACACCAAGAAAATGAAATTATGTTCATCTGGAGCTGAGTTATGATCATTTTAGTGACGCAAATGGGTCAATATTTAAAAATATAAAAATAGAGAAAATTGGATTTAAAGTCACGACACAAATTTGATTGTAAGCTCTTTATAGTATAAAAAATATTTCCTTATGGCTAAACAGAATTTTCCGGCCAGACCTGGAAATTTTGTATCTATAGTTTTTAACGATTGATTTTTATAGCTCAGGGTGTCTACTTTCAGAATCAGCTGGGTGGACTTTGTCCCACGTTCAGGTCCCCACAAACAAAAAACATTTGGACATGAATTCATATGCTCTAGAATGCACCATTTGAAACCCTGGATTATTTTTTTCCGATGGATCTCCTCTAGAGCAAATAACAGGCTGGCTGTGCCAACTGTGGTGTGTAAAAATTATTGTAAAACATCGGCGCCCCACCATTTGTCCTAGATCCGCCACTGGAATGGTGGATAAAGTCAGCCATGTGTTTCCACTTGTATCTAATGCTTTGGTTATATGATGGCTAAAGGGTTAAATATTTACTAGATCAAATAAATATATCACATACATACATACATACATGTTATTTTTTTACTTTTGCATTTTGGCCACATTGAACATGTTGAACATGTACCATTGAACTACTTTTATGTATGACTTTGGTACCTGAAGAGTTGATTGTTTCATCTTGTTTAGCAGATGAGTTTGACTAGCGTTATTATTGCTACTTGAGTAATCCAAGGAAAATGCATAATTATCTGTACATACTTATTTAAATGTGTTCTTTAACATCGATTTGAACACATTTTATTTGCTACATTGTTTAGCATAATAATGTAGGCCATTAGTATGTTGTATTTATATGATTTTGAGACCTAAATTGTCAACAATGTTTTTCTACAACTATTACATCAATTAAAGACATCAGTGTATAAGTTGTTTTGCTTTTGCTAATTTTAGATACATTATATAGCACTAGAATGGGTATCATAGAAATCATCAAATGTATATATTTATATGAGTTTGGTATTTAAAGGGTTAAGCCAATATAGATATAGGCCTACAACGTAGGCCCTACATATATAAATATATATTTATATAGCATAAAGAAATCTCGACATCCATGAGATGTTAATCATATATATTTATTGCAAAATATTGTGATAAATCTAGTGTTGTGGATGGTTCTATATTGTCAGACCCCTTGTTCACAAAGGGTTCATCTGTCAAATTTGTGCAAAACTACCACAAATGCCTCAGCTATATTCATATTCCTGATATTCTCACATTGCATTTGGTATATAATTTACCTTAGTATATTTTGTTTTTCATACTGCTGTACAATTACCCTTGCTATCCAACCAACAAACCCGAGAAATATCACATTTTTAGTCAAAATGGACCATTTTTTTAATATTTGGTAAAAAATACTTTTTTATGCTTGAAAAAATTGGTACCATGTTTTTTTGGATCACTTATACTATCAACAATTGATTTTTACACATGGCATAAAATGAACATTTGGTTCCCACGGGAGCTGGATTTGCTACATAGGCCCCGTGTATTGTCAATTCACAGCAAACACGACAAGCTCAAACAATGCTGTTTTAATGCTGGCCCAACGTCTGGGACACTGGCCCAACATTAAAACATCATTCTTTCAACGTGGCGTGTTTGCTGGGATTACCCCACGCTCATATCAGGCGTTGACCTATTAAATGTTGGGCCAGCATCGGAGATAGTGGTAAGCAAAGGAAAATGTCAACTTGAGACCACCCAAGATTAAAATATGCTGGTATCCCGCCTGGACACATAGCATTGGCTTACACTGGAGATTGAGCCAAATGTTGTTCCAACATTGTAGATGGTTGGCCATCATTAAACAAGATCTTTGGTTCAAAATCTGTAATTTAGCCTTAAATGGCCCTCTAGTCAAATGAACTAGTCACTAACCGTCTCCCCACTCTAAGAATGCTGGCTTAATGTTGGTCTCAAGTCTATGACGCTGGATCAATATTAAGCCACCATGGGATAAACGTCTCGTATTTACTTGTATTGCAGAGGATATTGGAGACTCAAAACGTTCAGCCAATGCTGGTTAAAAATTATGTTGGACCAGCGTCGCAGCATTGGGTAGATGTTTCTTTTTTGTAACATTAAATGAAATGTAGGCCTACAGATAACAGTTTCCATGAGCTTATTGACATAACGTTACTGCTGTTGTATATCAATATAAATTTTAAGGATAATGATTTTACACAATCAGATGATCATAGATTTGTCAGCTCTTTAAAAACTAACGATTAGATAATAATTTCATTTTATTTCAGATCAACTCATTTAATTCTCATTCAAGTACTATAATGCACCTAGACAAAAATGACAACCATATTATTTTCTTAATCTTCATGGTATTTTTTGTGACATATGAGCCTGTTTAATTTTTTGGGCCATCCAATTTGGAATGTCTGATGAAAACATATGATTCCAAGAGCAAACATATATTTCCCTATATTAGACCAGACGTGGCTGGGGGTAAGGTGTCACACGGAATGGTAATTTAGGCCACTATCATTTTCACATAGCTGGACTATTCAGGGGCCAGCATCAACCTATTGATCAGGCAACTGCCGCTGCTTTACTGAAATATGGCCAAAATTGTACATGATCTATGCGCGACGTCTTCCCGATTTGGAAAATTCTAGCATATTACACATTTTCGCCCTCTGAGTAGTGAAAGTTTGAGCTATATCAATATATTTGATATCAACAGAAAGCTACTGGCACAGGCTTTCACGTTGATGTAACAAAAATGCACAAGAGCGCTTTAAGTTGGTATTTTAACCCCTAATTTTACCTATTGTTCATACTTTGTCAGTAAATAGTCAAAATACTTTTCTCTTAGCCTATTTTTGTATGATATATATGTTTATTTTTTATTTAAACATGTTCTAGAACTATTGTGGACTTAAAATAAACACATTTGGAAGAAAAATAATAAGTTATGTGAACATATTACACACTTTTTTGGTTAGACGAAAAATTGGCGAGCTTTTCTTCAGGTTCGGGAAAATTGACTGTATCTCACATTTTTGCCCAAGGAGTAGTAAAATGTTGAGCTTTGTCAACATATTTGATATCAATAGAAAGCTTCTAGCACCGGCCTTCACATGGATGTAAAATACGTTGTGTCTGGTCATTGGCAAATGCAAAAAAGAGCTCTAAGTTGGTATTTGAACATTAAATGTTACCTATTTTTAATACTTTTTCAGTAAATAGTCAAAATGTTTTCTCTCAGCTGATTTTGTTTGGAATAAATGTTTAGTTTTGATTCAAACATGTTCTGGAACTATTGTTTACATAAAATAAACTCATTTAGAATAAACATAATGAGTTATGTTAACATCTTATATGTTTTTTGGGATAGACGTAAAATTAGTTCGCTTTTCATCAGTAGAAATCTACTGACACAGGTTTTCACATGGATGTACAATTTGTTGTAAATTCCAAATGATGAAAATAATTTCAAATATATTTGAATCCACAAAGCTTACCATTTAGCTGGGGTTACACATGTTACAATACCTGTCATGGAATCTAGCCATGGAGCACTCATACGTTGCAATACATGTATAATGTGATAGGTACTACTTGCAGAAGCACAGACTTATCAAATAGAACCTCCGCCGCAGTGATTGTGTATTGGATCCGGATCGTAAATTAATCCGGATCATTTCCAAATTTAATGGATGGTCCCTTGGCCCGAGACACACCTCTGGCAAAAGTTTAATGCAAATCCATTCATTACATTGTAAATACTCCTGCTGACGGATAGACAGACCGATAAACCATCACGACTAAAAACATAACCTCCTTTGGCGGAGGTAATAAACCACACAATGATTTATTGCAAAGATATATAGGAATCTATAAACAAAATTCTTCGATGTGAAGTGTAAACATCATTGGATGACGTAATATATAGCATTTTAGCACGTATGGCCACAATTATACATTATATTATATCATCGATATACATATAAAAATAATAATTATTGCGATGCAAATGTTTTATTTTGACTCAGCAAAATCACATTGAGGTTCGTAATGAAATTCCCTTCATTTTGATATGTCACTCGCTTATACTATTGTAAAATTTGTGGTTTTCAGACTGGTTATTGGGTTTATGCAAGACCTTGGGGTCAAATGGTTCACATAACTCAAAACTTCCGGTTTAATCAATTTATACAATTAAGACATCACTTTTGTTAATACTGGAGACATACTATTATCAATAACAGTAAATGTAGATTAGGTTAGTGCTCTATATAAATATTTCTATTTTTCGAACCGTGTAAAACCATTAATTTGCATCCCGATCGACGTGATTTTATAAAACGGGTTATATAAACATGTTTAATGTTGTGAAAGTGCCATAATGCAGTTTCATGGAGTAGGCCTACAATATCTATATAACATGAAAACACTGAGAAAAAACTTTGGACCCACTTTCCAGGTTCGACCTAAAATATGCATTTGACCCCCTGACTAGCCGTGGTAGCTTTCATCCTGGGAGTAATACATCAAATATAGAATACCCTTTTAACATAATTGTCATCTGATACTGTTATCGTCATTAAACCAGTGATATAGAGCCTGACTAATCCTAGGTTATATTAGAAAGTGATGAAATCAGTACGTTATTCAATTATAAATGAGAGATCTAGATTTGTAATATTATATGTTGCTTATTCTTACGTAAGATTTAATAGGCCCTGTGGTCTCCAGGTCGCACATGTTGCTCGGAGGCTGCCTATGACTACGTTATGTAACAATCCAGTCAACAAAGGGCGTCTTTGTTTTAATAATGGTGCAGCATCATAGACGGAGAGGAATCTTATTACATAGCGGCAGGTGTAAGCAGATTAAAGCTAAACAAGAGACGCTCTCCTAAACTCCGCATGGGCACAAGCCGGGATGTGTTCATATTTAGGGATAGGAGGGTAATTTTTCACTGGTCTGTAATCATAATAGTTAAATACACATTTTATTAGCAAAATCAGGCAGTACATGATGGCGCTACAGATTTGTCACCTGCAACTGTCCCAAAGTTGATTTATTGTTAAAACACACCACCACATTATTTTCTTTGTCCGACCACGACATTCTGAGCCGAGAGTTGAGAGTTATTGTTGATCAAGTACAGACCAATTATCATGTTAGGCCTGTGGTGCTATAATCAATCAGGCCTTTTTCAAAGCTATGAATGTAGAGCTCCTCGGGCTTTATCCTATACAGAATGATCAGGGGCGCAGACAACGAACTCGGTGAATGTAGACTAATCTAATTTTAGCCAGGACAGGATATTGAAATATGCTGACCCACAGTAGTTTTTGTACTTAAAATGTGAAAACTTGTCTATTTTAAAATGCCAAATCGAACGGTGCCCGGTAACAAAACTTAAAATCGTAAAAAAAAACATTTAAAAAGGCCGCCTAATCCAAGATGGCCGCCAAAATATACATTGTCATTTTGATTTTGTAACTTTTGACATAATAGCCCAAAAATCGAATGTAATAGCTCATTTTCGACTAATTTGGGTACACTGATTATGTTGAAATAACTATTTTTTTACGTTTCAAGGTCATCTTGAGGTTAAAACCATGATAGCCGCCCATGTCCGACTAGATAAACCATCGTTTTTTCATAAGAGACGTTTGTCATTTTGTACATTCTGAAAGATTAGGTCCAAAATTCAATTTATTACATAATTTAAAATACTTTGAAGACCTTCATTACAATCGAATTGTAATTTTAGCCTACGTTTAAACTTCATATATGAACTACCTTGATTGAAATGAAGTTATATTTTACGTTTCAAGATCAGTTAAATGTCAAACTAAAATTCACTGACAATCTTAAAATTGTAACTTCTGACATAATTTGCCCAGTATTTAAAATAAAAAATCATTTTCGAATAATTTGAGTAAACCAGTTACGTTGCAATTGTGGTACTTAACCCTTTGACTTCCAGGCCGAAGGGTATGCCAGAATCCAGGGGTACTGGTGGAAATATAGTAAATTTGACAGAAATTTCCGTCATGTATGGTTACGTACATTGACGAATGAGGACGGAAATTTCCGTCATGTATGCTAGTGAATAGGTTAAAACTTGTATATGGACTGTTTCATATGCGCGATCAAATGGTGATTGGTAACAAAACCGGTAAATAAAATCAGATATAAGGTTTTTTTCATATGCCGACCTCTGGATGACCTTCAAATGTAAAATAACACTTCCATTGCAATCAATATTTTCAAAGTAGTTTAAAATTAGGTATTACTTGAAATTTTAAAAATAATATTTCAGAATATACAAATTTACAATAGTCGCTTGTAAAAATACGTGATTTTCTTTTCGGATATTGGCGAATATCCTGGCTTTAACCTCTAGATGACCTTGAAACGTAAAATAACACATTCCAACGTAATCAGTGTACCCAAATTAGTCAAAAATGAGTTATTACATTAGATTCTAGGGCTATTATGTCAAAAGGTAAAAAATAAAAATGACAACCTAAATGTTGGCGGCCATCTTGGATTTGGCGGCCATTTTGACTGCTTTTTGATGACTTTTCGTTTTGTTACCGGGCACCATTCGATTCAGCATATGAAAATTTGTCACATTTTAAGTACAAAAACTACCATGCGTCAGTTATTTTGCATGATATTGGATATTTTGTCCTGGCTAATTACTACATTCGAAATGTACTGAAGCGGCTGGGTCGTTTTGTTTTATTGAACCAGCTTATTATAACGACCCATCTACTTTAAGCTGTACAAATATGTGGCTAAAGTGCTCATCATAGGATCAAGTATTTTAATATGAAGTTATTAATAATGACAAAGTCCCACTACTACTAAATTTTGCGATATTTTTGAATCTTTTAATCTCGAACAACATGTAAATTTTCCAACACACATACAAGGACACTGGCTTGACTTACTTATCACTAGGACGTCCTGCCCAGCAGTTAGATCAGTCTCAGCCTGTGATGGGCTTTCCGATCATTTTTTAGTTCTTTCAGAACTAGAATTTCCTAGACCGAAGTGTGTTAAAAAGAAAAATTATTTTAGGCGGATTAACAAAATTGATCTAGATAATCTAAGAAATGACATTTTGAACTCATATTTAAAAACTAAACCTGAGAAAGAACTTCCAAAACTCTGTAAACAATATGATACCATTCTCCAAACTATTTTAAAAAACATGTTCCACTACTCACTAAAACTGTTTCGGAAAGACCCCCTACCCCTTGGATGACACAAGAAATATTAAAAGCAAAAGTTCGACGACGTCGCTCGAAAAGAGTTTGGCGCAGAACCCGTTACAGACACGATAGATCACGTTACAGAGCTCAGTGCAAAAACCCTTGTCCTGCTAAGGTAATTTATTTAAACATTAGGATATGAAAATATTTGTGCTAAATTTTACCAAATATGAGTAATTTTCAACTCAAGTGGTTGAAAACTACTTATATTTGTTTAATTTGAGCACAAATATTTTCAATTCTTGATGTTTAGACACACATTTCATTCCCAATAACAGTGACTTAGTCAACTTGGTCGACTAATAAAACAGATTAAAAAAGACAATAGTCGTGATCAGCAGGATGACGGTCAACACTTGATCACACATTATAATAATTAGTATCTACATAACAGACTCACCACAGTGTTTAAAACGGATTTTCACAATGATTTGTGTTTGTTGTTTTAATGTCGGTTTCGCTTGGTTGTCATAGTTTTCCATTATTGATGCTAACAACACTGCCTCCTTGCTGATGTTCCGCGATCCTGGAAAATAAGCCACACATAATATTTCACATCAGATGTTTAGCTGCCTCAAATTTGAGCAGTTTGACAATTTGACAACCTCTGCTCTTTAAAGCCGATAGGCAGTATCTGCTTACTTATAAAATGAACAGATACTGCCTTTGCATGGCTTTGCACAGCATCGCTATTTATTTAAATCTGACGTTGTTTAGTGGCATTTAATGTGAATGTAAGCGTCGGATGGAGTCTTATGGGGTAACAATTTTTTGTTATTTGTTTGTATTAAAATATGCATCCTAATAAAGATTGTTGAGAATGCATGCCTATTTAGTAGATAATAATATTTTACGGACAAAACATGTGGTGTAGTTGAGGTATACACAATGTGCACGCACTATTATTCATAATGCTATACATGACTTTACAAGCATACACCTTTAGCTGGAAACATAAGACAAATTGCCGTGATTAAAGCCAGAGCAAAACAGTTCTGTGGAAGGTTCCATGATGATATCCACACGCTTGGAATAGGGGGATGACGAAATTCCCGTATTTCTTATTTTTGACATGGTTGTCAATAATTAGAAATCAGGAATTTCGTCTCTATATCTAGCCTAATTGGTAAGTGCGGAGCACAAAAATTAAAAAACTTTTGCAGTTCTAGTCTATGGACATGTTTACATCATAATTATGGTCATAATTATCAAGCTAAAATAATATCACCGATTTTTGGATGATTTTAGACCTGGGCATGTCCCTTTGAGCGTTGAAATTAATGGCTTATCGTAAGTAGCTGTGGTGCCCAACTAAATTGTATTATCTTCATGTCATAATGTGCAGCAGTAATTTATCTTTACACAAATGCCAGGTGATGTGATAAGGCCGCTATTACATTAGTTTCTATGGGGACAGCAGATATCTCCAGTGAAACACATGCACTGACCAAAAGTAAGCCTAGGCCTACACCCCAATGTTGGGCTGATGTTGGGCCAGCGTCGCAGACCTCTGACCTCAGAGATTTTTCAGCACTTTTGGGCTCCAAATGACGCCTGATTACAGATGTACAGTGGGGGTGACCTAAGTGACATCCATGTTATGTGTGGCGAATGGATATAGCGATGCCACATTTATTCCCCTAACATGTTGCTCTCACATAGCATGTTATCAGTGCATTTATGCGCTGATATCACACATCACTTACCGAGCATCCTGACGAGTCCTTCGCCAATATTCATTATCAAATTCGGTGTGAATTGCAACTCTTCTGCTCCAAGCCGCATTCTGTGTGGGTGAGGTTATAAGGCGAATCCGTTCATAAAATGGGTCTCTTCTTCACTCTGGCTATCTTCATATCTGTGTGCTGCTCGACGAAAGGTAATTTTACATTAACCCTTCAGCTGCTGGAACCGTGAATATAAGGTTTGAACTTATTTTAGATCAATAGAAATATCACTAAATTAAAAAAGCAGTATATGGTAGATGATTAGTTAATCCAATAATTCAATATTAGATATATATATTTCCCATAAATACTATTATTTTTCATTCATTTAAAGCTGGAAAATGCGTCAGCAATTCTAGCTTCAAATGAATGAAAAATATTCACAAACGTTTCAGCAGTGAAAAAAATTAACGAATTTTGCTGATTTTTCATTCAATTCTCAACCAATTTCCATAAAACTTTACAAGCCTTATTTTTTTTTCTTTTTGTCTCGTATTAGCAACCCAAACCTACATAATATAGCAGAACTCACATACATGCATATGGCACTCTAGCTGCCACATGTTGATGCGCATTAAAGCAAATTTAAAACATCGTAGCATTCCGAACTATTCACAAATTATATAAACCCCGCCTTAAATGAATAAAATTCTCATTTCCCTTGTACAATCAATATTTCTTAAAGGTCTAAGTGATTCACTCTGTTTGGTTTATGTATAGTGGGAGTATCCAACTCCTTCTGATCATAGCTTTTGGTACGGTCGCGTCGCAATCAGTTTGTCTGAAGAATTTGCACCTGAGCTTCGGGAATCCTAGCACACAAAGGGTACTAAGAGTGAGTTAAAGGCATTATTATCTCAAAGCCTTGAGTCCTTTTTAGCTCTGCAATCACATGTACAATCAATAATGTCAGATGTCTGGCGGGAGGGGGAGAAAATGTTCCAATTTTAAAGTATATTATTACGTTCTAGTATTAAGCACAAAACATTTGTATAACATTTGTACAATGTTGGACCAACGTCGACGACAAATGTACAAATGTTATACGAATGTTTTGTGTTTGCTGGGCTGTGATGTGAGAGAGACGTGGCACAATGGCTAAAGCGTGGCCCTTTGCAATTGTTGCTGCCTGGCGTGCGGGTTCAAACCCAGCTTGGTGCATGTTTTCAGAGAAATGTCATGTTGTTTCGATGTTTGTTTCCTTGGGCAACGCACTTCACTCTCACATGCTTCACGTGACCCAGGTGTTAATTAGTACCTGGTAGGACCGAGATGGCAGTATGTACGATAATTTAAATGCGCAAAACGGCTACAGGAATGCATGCTCTTTGTGGAGTTGAAATGGCACACGAATGAACAGGTCCAGTGACGAAAGGGTAAATGTAAACAAAGTCGGATAACAGGTGTTCAGACTTGATATCACACTAGCAGTTATAAACCAACATGTACTTCTCCGTATGATCAATGATGAGGCACGCAACATGTGTGACAATAACCGATTTTGAATCTCACAGTTAAACACACGTGTGACATGTCAAGTCACGTGGTAGGCCAACTGTAGACAGGTCGTTCACAGCTCTGGCTCATTTTTGACAATTTTTCACATATCCGGACGAGACTCACATTTATTTTGTTGCACATTATTGATTATATATGTTGGCGATAATTTCACCATAGCTACGACTACATTTCAACTTTGGATTTACTTGCTATATTCGATTAGATTGATGCACTGCACTGAATTTATTTATCGCACACCTGTACATATCTATATTGTATATATACTAATCAGCACCATGGCAACCCAGCTACCCCGACTTGACGGTATTGAGCCGGTGTTTTTCTACAACAAGGGGATTATCATAGCTCCAGGTGCTAACAGCTCTGACAGCCAGAGTTATCTCAAACCATACGAAGTGTGTATCGCAGCTGCCAATGTTGTGACCCGGGAGCATATTGTTGGGGCGCAAAACATTCGTGGCATATGGAGACTGTACATATGAAAACAAGAGAGAGTCGTACAGAGCTTCTCATTAAAGAACTAACATTAAGGCATAAACGAGTCACACTATTTGACAAAAATCCTCAGTCTACCAGGAACAATGATCCAGATACAAAGATGGAGAAGATGATTATTAAAGATTTACCTTTATCAATGGATAACGCTGAAATCGGTGATTTTTTTAAACAAATGAAACATGTTGTTTTGACGTCACAAATAAGAGATGCCCATGAGCGTAACAAGCAAGGTGAACTCACACACTCCAAGAACGGCGACAGGTTTGTGTATGCTACACATCCTATATCACCACCTATAGAACGGCAGGTTAAAATAGCCGGACGACAATGTAGAGTGTTCCATAATGGTCAAAACAACTTTTGGAAAATATGTGGATTACAAGGACACAGACGAGGAGATAGTGTATGCAATGCTGTCACGGAAAATTTAGAAGCTGTGACTTTTTCAAGTTATGAGCATCCGCTCTCAAACTCATACCAGTGCTCAATCCCTCATGAAGGACTAACATTCGCTAGTGCCGAACACGCATTGCAATGGGCAAGAGCGACAGAGCTCGGATGTGCAGATACGGCGACAAATATCCTAGACGCCAGACATGCAGGGGTGGCAAAAGCCATTGGAAACAAAATAGAAATCAAAGACCAATCGAGCTGGGAGCAAAAGAGAGAAAAAGTTGTGTTTGAAATTCTCACTAAAAAGCTGAGGTATTGTGAAGCTGCCGCAACAGCGCTCGAACAGTCACTTATTGTGTTGACAACCAGAGATCTGTATTGGGGTTCAGGCCTCAATGACAGAATGACGCAAACAACAAATCCTACATTTTGGCCAGGACAAAACATACTAGGTGCCATGCTTACAGAATTACGTGAAAATCATCTAAGAACATTTATATCTGAACCTTAACATGCTGAAGAACGTGTATCCACCATATAAAATGCAAGCGATGATGAAAATACAACACCTCAGCCATCTACGGCGACCAGAACTGAAGCAGAACAAAATGAGCATACTACACCAGATAAAAATCGTGGACGATCGCACATTAAAATGAGTGCTATCCGTAGACTATCGCCTCGACGTCGTGCCGCAAGTCTGTCTACTGAGCGATCAAAGGCTTCAAATAAAGACAATCACATAGACGAGTTTATCAGACTTACTTGGAAACGAAAGGCGAACACGCCGCCGCCAGCCAGCCAACTTCCACATGTCGTGATCCTGGAAGTTGACCATTTTACGAATACAGACTATGAGTAATGGCTAAGACGCACGATTTGAAACTGTATGTATGTACCCTGAATGTAAGGGGTCCAAGAGAAAGTAAACAACGACAAACAGTCTTTCTTTGGCTAAAACAACAAAATACTTATTTAATCTGTTTTAAAGAAACATATTGTAAAAGTAATATTGTTACAAAATTTGAGAAGGAATGGAATGGCAAAAGTTTTCATTGTTTATCCACTTCTTCACATAAATGCGGTGTATCAATACTTACTTCGAAACGTTTAGATATTGAAGTTAAAGATGTACATTTTGATAAATGTGGCAGGAAAATATTAATCAATTGTAATATCCAGAATGAAAATTTTACACTCGTTGGTATTTATGCGCCAAATGAAATTTCCCATAGACGAGAATTTATAAATAATCTGTCAAGCTGGGTAACACAACATGCTACTTTCGAAAGTAACTTAATTTTACTCGGTGATCTAAACACTATTAGTAAAAAAGAAGATAGAACCTCAGGTACATTAGATCCTGTTACCGAAAATTTGTTAGCCATGAAGTCAAATTTAGCAATTACTGATGTGTGGTCTGCTTTGAACAATACTGAGAAAGGTTTCACGTGGATCAACCCGGCTGATTCTAGCCATCGTAGCCGCATTGTTTATATAATGTTAAGTGGCTCCTTGTTAGAGTATGCCTCCAAGAGTAAACTGTATAATGCTCCCGTACCTGATCACAATTGTCTGAAAATTTGGCTGTTTAAGAAAAATAATACAAGAGGGCCATCATATTGGAAACTTAACGTATCAATACTAGAAGAAGAAGATTATAAAAATCAGGTAAACATGTTATTTAGATCCACAGTTAATGAATATAAAGACATCTTAGATAAAAGAATGCTATGGGACTTATTCAAGATAAAGTTAAAAGAACTAAGCTCCGCTTATTGTAAGCTTCGGTCAAAAAGTAAAAAGACAGAAGTAGCAATAATAAATGATAGGTTCGAACAAATTGAGAAAGATATAAATAGCGGAAATAATACAGACAAAATAAAGACAGAACGAGCAGAACTTTAAGAGAAAATCGATAATATATCTAAAGAGCAAGCTAGAAGCTACTTTGCTCGCTCCAGAGCAGAGTGGATGGACAAAGGCGAGAAATACTCAAAATATTTTGCAGGTTTAGAAAATTCACGACTATCAAACAGTTCTATAAGTAAGCTGACCACTAGCTGTGGAAATAATGCGACAGGTGATAGCTTAATTTTGAAAGAAATGGTAATTTTTTACAAAAAATTATACACATCATCGAATCCAACTACGCATCAAATCGAATCATATCTTAACAAAATAAATATTCAACGCAGCCTTAATGCGGAAGAACAAAACAGCTGTGAGGGAATGGTGACGTGCGCCGAACGTTGGGATGTTGTTAAATCATTAAAACATAATAAATCGCCTGGTATAGATGGCTTGCCCGGAGAGTTCTATAAAGTATTTTTCCCGTTGGTCGGCGAATTTCTGGTAGATGTATATAACGAATCAATAAGTAAAGGCGAGCTTTGTGAATCTCAAAAGCGTTCAGTGTTATCTTTGATATTCAAAAAGGGGGATAGGTGTCTTTTGAAAAACTACAGACCTATAAGTTTGTCTACTACTGATTACAAAATACTTGCTCATATACTTGCAAGCAGAATTAAACCCATATTACCTAATATAATCAGCGAAAGCCAAACAGGCTATGTTCAAGGACGCTCTGTATGCCAGAATATTCGATTGGTACAAGATGTGATTGCGTATGCAAAGTCAGTTAATCAAACCGGATTATTATTATTTTTGGACTTTGAAAAGGCCTTTGACAGTATAGAATGGCAATTTATATGGCGAACATTAAACAAGTATAAATTTGGCCCGACGTTTATCACATGTGTAAAAACACTTTATGTAGATTCGAAAATAATTTGCAAAAATAATCATTGGTTATCTGAGGAAATTTCGCTGTCTAGAGGAATACGACAGGGCTGTCCTATATCCGCCTTGTTGTTTATAATAGCTACAGACGTCCTTGCTGAACATATAAAACAAGAACTACGTGGTTTATCAATATCTATGAATGGTAAAATGAAACGGATTAAACTTGCACAATATGCAGATGACACGATTTTATTTCTGCGCAATACTGACGAAGTTTTACTCGTCACTAAATTATTAAAGGAATTGCAGGTTTGACCTTAAACTTAGATAAAACTGAAGCTTTGTATATTGCAGATGACTTCGAAAATGTGAGCTCTATACATGGTATAGCATGTAACATAGATGGAGCTATAAGGTGTCTTGGTGTACACGTAGGCCACAATCAAGCTTTATGTGATACTCTGAATTGGGAGAAAAAAATATTATAAATTGAAAAACTGTTTAATGCATGGAAGAAGAGAGATTTAACTTTATTTGGAAAAATTACTGTTATAAAAATGCTTGCTATTCCCAAGCTCATTCTGATCGCTCAGACTACAGCTCACAAAAAAATATATATAGATCAACTGAAAAGACTGTGTTTTACATTTATATGGGGAAAGCGCGATCGCATTAGGCGTAATACTCTAATTGCACCTGTCAGTGAAGGTGGACTCAATATGTTAGATATTGAGTCATTTTTTCTAGCATTGAAAGGAGCATGGTTTAAACGGATAATTCTAAACAATGAAGATTGGTCCTTTATACCTCGAAATATGTTTAGTTTTTGTGATAATTTAAAGTTGTTGTTGCAAATGCATTTTAACTCTGAACTAATTAAAAACAATAAACTCTCGTCCTTTTACTGTCAAATTTTGGATGCATATATGTTAACAAATGAAGCACAGAATGACGATTCTCAGATATTATGGGGAAATGAACACTTTTCAATAAAAAGAAATAAAGTTAAACAAGTTATTTTCATTAACAATTGGATTGACGCTGGGATTGTATATGTAAAGGATCTAAAAAATTTAAATGGCAAATTAGATGGAGATTACATTTTTAATAAAGTGAAGAAAAAAAAGGAATATTTTAATTGAAATTACGCAAGTTAGAAAGGTGATAGATGCTACAACTATAGCTTTATATCAGAATATAGCAGATAGTGAAGCTATGGACCAGGGGTGCATATTACAAAGAATCGTAACTTTGATCCTATCTCAACTTTCTCTTATTTCCATTACAAAAAGTTAGGATCTCCAACTTTACTTTTTGTAATGGAAATAAGAAAAAGTTGAGATAGGATCAAAGTAAGAATTCTTTGTAATATGCACCCCAGGAAACCCCAGATATAAACGAAATAAATAAAAGGAAATATTTTAACAACAAGTTATTAAATACAATTTCCACTCCGATGAATATAGAAAAATGGGAAAATCTCATGTCTGTTAATTTAAATTTAGAAGAAAGGCAAAATACATTTTTTCTTAAAAAAAAAATGTTCGATAACAAACTTGCAGAATTTAACTATAAAGTGCTGAGTAGAATTTTAGCATGCGGAGAGTTGGTTTCAAAGTGGGATACTTCTGTGAGATCTATATGTTTCCAATGTAATGAAATTGACAGCATAAGCCATTTATTATATGAATGTAAGCGGGCAAAGCAAATTTGGCATATAGTAAACCGTTCTCTTTCAGTAAATATTCAGCTCGAAGATATTGTGTTTGGTACAAAGATAACAAGTGATCTTAACTATGCTGTATCATTGGTTTCTTTTTGTATATACAAGCATTGGATTCTAAATCATATGAATATAAAGGACAGAACTTATTCTTTAATATTATCTCTAGTAAAAAATGATATTTATTTTCGCTGTCAAATTCTTCGTCGTACAGAAAAATACTCACATTGTAATACACTTGAGCAGATTTTAAATTTTACATGTACATTATGATGTATTAATCTTGTTTTAAAGGAGTGAGCGAATCACCAGTTGTTTTAAATATGCAAAATTTATGATGGAATTGATGTTAATTTAGATATTATAAAGAGAGAATGTAATTTGAATGTATGAATGTATGACTTTGTATATGGAGAATAAAAAAAAATATAAAAAACAACAACACACGTGTGACTACTGAGACACGTGACAATTTTACGTAATACAGCGGGGCAAATCGCCACCTCGGAGGTAAAGAGTCGTATCTGCCGCTCATCAGAGTGGCAGATCCGACTCTTTACCTCCGAGACGACGATGTATCCCACACCTGTCATGTTTCAATCACTGTTTCATACAAATTATAAACCTCAGGCCCCCTCTAGAACTAAATTAGTGCGTCTTTCGTTGCAGGTGGCAATGTTACAAGCCAAGAAAGTGAGTTATTGTCCATAATTCTTGACAACTACGACCATCGAGTGAAGCCCACGGTGGAGCGCAGTACTCAAATTATAGTTCGATTGTTTTTCTCCGTCAGTACAGTTGAAAGTCTGGTATGTGGCTAAAGTTTATTACTGGCTATAATTATGTAATTCACTGTCGCCTGTGGGGCGTAAGTGGTCAGCACTAGGCCGTCAATGTATGCCCTTTCACTTGAGCCCTATCATTTGAGCCCATTAACATGATCACCTGGTCAATTTGAGAGAGAAACAAGGATATTTCTCAGAAAGACCCAAGTATATGATGCCGACCCAGATGGCTCATTCGTATCGACTTGGCCTTGTAACCTAGAGTTACCAGGTTCTAATCCCGGTCGGGGCGGGGCGGATATTTGTCATCGTGGTTGTGCATATACAGTGCTCCGAACTGTTCAAAGGCATGGAGTGTACAGTGCTGCCAATTTAGACCTTTCAGTGTCACCCTCTGTATACCTGTCATGCAGATACTCTTTATAACATAGTGTCATGCGTGATACTCTTTTTAACATGGTGTCCTGCTTTCTAATGAGCCGTCAACAGTAATTCACGGTTTTCGCATATTTACCTACGCTAAAAGTTTATATTGTTTGCTTAGATATTGTATGAATTGCTGTTGTGCCACCTTGCAAAGACATGTGCGAATTAAAAACGATTTGGTATGTTTCTAAGGTGAAATAGATGGCTGCTCAGGAAATATCGGAATGATAATGGACACTTTCGTTGATTTTCTTACAACATGAATAAAGCTGTCCGGTCAATATTTTTCCTGAAAATACACTATTGTCCAATACATCAAATCCATATCCCCTCTGCTCAAATATTTTCATCCAAATCTACGATATCCAGAAAAGTATTATCTGAAATGGTCCTGCTTTCTAACCATCATTGTCCTGCTTTTTAACAATTACGGTAATAGAGCAAGTGTGGATGTAAAAGTCATATGCCGGGAATGTATATTTAGTTATAGCTCAGTAAATATCACAGATAACGGTACAATAAAGATGTTTACACCGATGTTTTGAGGGTCGAAGAAAACAATAAAACAATTTATAGAGTGATCAGATGTGTTTTAAAAACAATCGTATACAAAATAGTGCCGCCATTACCGAAAAATGTAGACTTATATTTATTTACAGCTAGGTCAATTTCGTAGATAACGGAACAAAAGGGGTGTTTACACCCCTGTTTTCAGGGTCAAGGAAGACAATAGAACAATTTTTAGAGTGATAATATGATGTCTTTCAGACCCGCCTTGGTAGGCTAATTAAACAGGCCTAAACTACATGCATTGCTTATTTTTAAAAAGAAGATTAGATTAGGGCTATAGTTAAGCCTCTTATATCTAAAAAATAAAACCTAGGCTGGAATAGGCTAGTATTTTAATTTATTGCTATGTGTGATCCAGTCGAGACTAGAGCTAGACATCACCTTACTTTCACATAGTGGGGAGTGTAGGCTGAAGGCGTGATCACAGCCACCTTAAAAGTGATCTCAGCACAGCACCACAAAAGTGATCTTGGCCTGATATTAGCCACTGAAAAAGGGCTGTCAGTTACTACACAAGTGATCGTGATCCCCTAAAAAGTTATGTCAGCCACTATACAAGTTATCTCAGCCGCTACAAAAGTGATATTGACCACTGAAGAAGTGATCAAAGCCACTTTGAAAGTTATCTCAACCACTACAAAAGTAATCTTGACCACTGAAAAAGTGATCACATCTTCTTTAATAATTCTCAGTCCGCATAAAAATAATTCTGGCCACTAACAATTAAACTGATGTCAGCCACTGACAAATTGATCTCGGTCACTACAAAAGTGATCTTGACCTCTGAAGAAGTGATTAAAACCACATTAAAAATTATCGCAACCATTACAAAAGAGTTCATGGCCACTAAAGAAGTGATCACAACCACTTAGAAAATTATCTCAACCGGAGAGATGACGACAGCCACTTATCTGAGCTACTACAAAGGTAATCTTGGCCACTAAGAATCTGTGATCAGTCACTAAAAAGTGATCGTGGTCACTACAAAAGTGATCTCGGCAACTGAGAAATTGATCACAGCCATTTTAAAAGTTACGTGTATCTCAGATATCCAACAGAAAATAATCCCTACATAGGCTTATGGACAACATAATTTATTGTGATTGTTTTATGTCATTATGCATATTTTATTCAATGTTTTTAAAAGGTTTTTTGAAAGTCAAAATCAGTACTTATTTTCACACACGATCTGAAATAAATATTTTGCTTTAGGCAATTTGAGAACAGGGGCAGCCCCCAGGAAATGAACTAAATAAAATGTCAAATTCAAGCCTCTATCCTCCTCTCGAAAATGAATGGTAGTCTACTGACGTATTTTTTATTATCAGCATAGCTATAGACCTACCTGCAATATATAGGCATATGCCTAATATTGATTACCTGAACTACACGTGAAAAGACTGGTCCATCTACACGATCGGCTGGTTGGTGTATATGCATATTATTATTTAAATCTACTGCGGTAGATTATTCTAAAATGTATCTATACTGCCTTTTGGCTTTGAAAAACAGGATGGAAGCCATCCCATGATACAAAATCTTGTTTTTCCACAATGACTCGTGCATGCGTAAATTAATTGTGCCTCTCTGTGTAGCTCATGAGCATATATACTGGCGTCATCATGCTGTAAACCATCCTAATGGTGTCAGCATCTTCTGCCTGCTGTAAATGATAAATATAGATAGTAAGAATACGCGCCAATCTATACTTATTTGCCATATCAACTGCACCGCTTTGCTCATTAGAAAGCAGGAAACTTGCTCTTAGAAAGCAGGACATCCCTCAAATGGAATTGTTAGAGAGCAGGACACTTTCAGGTAATACTTTGCTGCATATCGCAGATTTGGAGGATAATATTTGAGCAGGTGGGATATCGATTAAATGTATTGGATAATAATGTATTTTTTGACGGGGCAGGTTTATCCATGCTGTAATAAAATCAACAAAAGTGTCCATTTTTATGAGGATATTTCGTGAGCAGCCATCTATTTCTCCTTAGAAAAACACCAAATCGATTTTAATTCGCACATGTGTTTGCAAGGTGGTACAACAGATATTCATAAGAAATCTAAGCAAAAAATAGAACACTTTTAGCACAGGTAAATATGCGAAAACTGTGAATTACTGTTCCTCATATGCGCTTGTTTACGGCTAATTACAACTCAGGATACCGTGTTAGATAGAGTATCATGCATGATTATTTGGTCTCTTCGGTTTCTGCAAAATATTTCAGCATTGTCAGGTTTATCACACTGCTTTCCCAAAACACGCCACTTTTATATTAGTATCTTCTGGTACAGCAATTACATTTTGTGAAAATGAATGAAAGTGTGAACCTGTTTTTCTATGCAATTGTACGATGTATCAAATCGACATCTAAAGTCGGTCACCGCACTGAAAGATCTAATTTGTAGCGCGACTAATTAGAATCCCACCAGAGAATCCCACCAGAGTCTCTGGTAGGACTCAAATCGTTACCCGGTAACGAATATTTCAAGTGGCTACAAAAACTAGGCCATTTTCAGCAGGCTTAAACTTTTCATCGTATTAGAACTATTGTATTAAAAAATGGAGGTCACTGTGTCAGAGCCTTGCGATGTCATCAGGGTATCAAATCGTCTGAGAACGGCCTCAAATTAAGACATTTTCACGACCAAACACAGAGTGTAAATGGACATCTCCCTCTTGAAGTGCTTACGCCACGCATGTGAAGAGTGAATATGCCTCTATATATTGATATTAACCCAGCAAACATGAGACGTTGTCCCGATGTTGGGACAACGTCTCCTGTTTGCTGGGAATTGTTGATGATGAAGTATATTGATCCGATAACGAAAGCCAGGTTTTCTTTATAATTACAAGAGTTGGTAAAATATTGTAACTATCACCAACGAATGCGCTGAAGACAACAACCGTGAAGGGATTAATACATAGAGCATGTTGTTAGAATATTATAGTATTCCAATTTGAATGATTTTTAAATAAAGCATTTTAAGTATCCAGGTAATTCAAAAACATTAACAACACCAGGGACACATAACATATAATTACGGTATTTTGTAGGATGAGAGAAATGAGATTCTGACTACATCTTTGTGGCTGAGCGTGGTGAGTATAACATGTATTGGCATTAAAGGGGTGTATCTCCATCTTTACAAAGCCACAGATACGTATAGATTGGTATACATGTACTTATAGATTTCATAGATTATAGAATGGTTAAATTTATTATCGTCCCGCAAATCAGCCCAAGGTCGATACAGAACCCATGACCCGAGGGAGAATACAATTAGGGGGCTGATGTGAGGGACGATACAACTTTAGCCATGGTATTCTGTGAAACTCAATGACCTCGACCTCCTTTGTTTTCACCTTTGTTTCAAGTGTGGGGGAGGGGTCTCATATAACCTTGTTTCCGCCGAGTGACGTCACTGAGTTTCACAGAATGAAGTATGGGGGAGGGGGTCTTATATAACCTTATTTTCACCGGGTGACGTCACTGCGTTTCACAGAATTGTCTGTTTATCTCATAGCAAAATGTCCAGTCAAAGTAGGCCTAGACTATAGAACTACGGGTCTTGCACGATACATTGACCCGATATTGCTGCAGTATTGGGCCGACGTCCTAACTGATGGACCAACAATGAGTCAATATTTGGTAAGGCAGTGTAGCGTGTGTACACAATGATGGTGTACACAGTAGGGGTGGTGAACGTAGCCTAATTCTGAACCAATCAAACTCTAATCTTGGAGCAGCATTTCGATCAAAATGAAAAAAATCTCTGTGGAGAAATGACTGATGTTTGCCTACCCTTATTAGTACACACAATTTGATTTCTTTGAATCTCAATAGCTATATCAGCCGGTTAAAAAGAACTTGTATCTCGATATGAGATAACATTTAATGACAAATTAACAATATAATTTAGGAAAAGCATTGTATTTATAGTTATTATATATTATATTTACTGTATCGAGCGCGCCTTCAGCCAAGCGCGCCACCAGTTAACTCGTTGCCACTGAAGCAGACAGACTTTCCGTCGAGAGCTCAGGGGCTTAGCCGCAAGCCACCGATCGTCGCGCTCCGCTTGGGAACTGTGTGTTATATGAATGTCTAGACTTCAATAAAGTGAGAAATACCTGAGCAATGATTTAATGAGAATTATTTAATCCCGTCGTCCCGACGGAGGAGTTGATGGAAGATGGTGGAGCGTAACACTCCAACATATTCATGTCATCAACACGATCGATCCACCCCCCCCCCCATATTGGTGACCCGACGTTGAACATAATCGCAGCTTCATTCAAGCATATTGCTTTCACTGAGCAACCAAAAAAAACATTGATTTTGAGGTTTTTTGCGTTTTGATTAAAACAGCGAAAAAATCGATAGATTTTTCTAGAAACCCACGTGGTTTCGAGAATTTTCAAAATGGCGGATCTTGCAGACATCCAGTCTAGACAAATTCATGTTAGACGGAATAGTCTACTTTCCAAAAAAAACATTGATTTTGAGCCAGCAAGGATAGTTTTAAAACTGGGGTATTTTTTCAAAAAATCACACATCATTTTTTGCAAGGCACGTGGTGATTGTAGGTCAAAAATAATAATATGCCAGTGAGGTTAGTTAGAAAGGTTATCTGAACAGACATCCAGTCTAGACAAATTCATGTTAGACGGAATAGTCTACTTTCCAAAAAAAACATTGATTTTGAGCCAGCAAGGATAGTTTTAAAACTGGGGTATTTTTTCAAAAAATCACACATCATTTTTTGCAAGGTACGTGGTGATTGTAGGTCAAAAATAATAATATGCCAGTGAGCAACCAAAAAAAACATTGATTTTGAGCCAGCAAGGATAGTTTTAAAACTGGGGTATTTTTTCAAAAAATCACACATCATTTTTTGCAAGGTACGTGGTGATTGTAGGTCAAAAATAATAATATGCCAGTGAGGTTAGTTAGAAAGGTTATCTGAACAGAGGTTTTTTGCGTTTTGATTAAAACAGCGAAAAAATCGATAGATTTTTCTAGAAACCCACGTGGTTTCGAGAATTTTCAAAATGGCGGATCTTGCAGACATCCAGTCTAGACAAATTCATGTTAGACGGAATAGTCTACTTTCCAAAAAAAACATTGATTTTGAGCCAGCAAGGATAGTTTTAAAACTGGGGTATTTTTTCAAAAAATCACACATCATTTTTTGCAAGGCACGTGGTGATTGTAGGTCAAAAATAATAATATGCCAGTGAGGTTAGTTAGAAAGGTTATCTGAACAGACATCCAGTCTAGACAAATTCATGTTAGACGGAATAGTCTACTTTCCAAAAAAAACATTGATTTTGAGCCAGCAAGGATTGTTTTAAAACTGGGGTATTTTTTCAAAAAATCACACATCATTTTTTGCAAGGTACGTGGTGATTGTAGGTCAAAAATGATAATATGCCAGTGAGGTTAGTTAGAAAGGTTATCTGAACAGAGGTTTTTTGCGTTTTGATTAAAACAGCGAAAAAATCGATAGATTTTTCTAGAAACCCACGTGGTTTCGAGAATTTTCAAAATGGCGGATCTTGCAGACATCCAGTCTAGACAAATTCATGTTAGACGGAATAGTCTACTTTCATAAATTATAACAGATTTCAATGTTATTTTCTCAATTACGCCACTGCGGGTGACTGAGATGATATTATTCTGAAATTGTTGTCTTTTAAGCCGTTTTGACACCTCTTCCGGGTGACGCGGTTTTCATGAGAATACCTTCCATATTTTTTGTGCTTACGCAAAATATTTTTACGGATCGAAATTATGCCTCGACTCAGACAGCTTTTAAATAGGATTAGAGCCACTTAAAACTGTTCGTCTGAAATATATGTCAATAAAATATCCTATTTGGTCTATAAATACATCATTGTTAGGACTGTAGGTCGACATTTTATGACTGTAATCACAATTTTTATTTCAGTGGCAGCAGAGTTATTTTAATGTGAATTGGTAAGAGGCCGCCATCTTGGCAGCCGGTGACCCTAATCTTAGCTCAATTTGCTGCCGCATAGCTTCACGTGTTACCCCCTACCCGTCATGCATTGCGGCGTCACCCCATCGGCTCAGATCCGCATAAATAGCATAAATTAGGCCGCCATCTTGAATCAGCGGCGCGCACGGCCAATGGCGCTCACATGTCAAGGCCACATAGACCTACACAGCGTCTGGAAATAAAATTTAGACAAGAATATTTTTTTCCAAAATATCTTTCTCAGTCAGGAAAGAGAGACTGATTTGATTTTATTGTGTCTTACTAAATATTGCAAATCAGGTCACACATTGTTTAATATTTTGTGAATGAAAGCTTGGTCGTCTACTTTTCCAGACAGTCATTTAGCTGCTAAATATGTTAATGAGTCCTGAACCAATGCGGCATGCCAACCGATCATACGCACACCGTGTTCACAGCGCACGG
This sequence comes from Flabesymbios commensalis, assembly GCA_964017125.1. Classification (NCBI taxonomy): domain Eukaryota; kingdom Metazoa; phylum Annelida; class Polychaeta; order Terebellida; family Flabelligeridae; genus Flabesymbios; species Flabesymbios commensalis. Next base: position 42,451,409 of record OZ024917.1, read on the forward strand.
TAGTTGAGGAACACACCACTCGACAGTGTGCCACCATGCATACAACCCGCACATCATACAAGCGTACAGTCTACATCGATGGGCACTAGTCTACCCGCACCGATACAAATCGAAGCGAGCAACCGATTCGGACGTCGATAAAATAATTCTCCTGGTGGACATAAAAAAAAAAAGGGATGTTTATTATGGGAAATATTCATCAATAGATTTATATAAGCAGTCTTTATAGACATCTGTCAGTCAAAATTTCAACAAGTGATTCTATAAATTAAGTCGAACTGTACACGTATAATAAAGTCGCACTCAGCCTATATTTACGAGAATAAAATTTTCTCAGGATGGGCATGATTTAATTATTTTTTGTTATTAAATCTAAATGGAGACTTGACAGTTGATCTAGGCGTATACTTTGATACATTGTGTGTTTTTCGACTTATGTTGATTTTTTTTTTCCACATGGGTCGAATTACCAAATATTATTACCCTATAGCTTAGAATAGCAATTTAGCATTTATTCTGGCATATTTTTTTTGCATGCAGTTAACGACCTACAGCGCACGGTAGTTGAGGAACACACCACTCGACAGTGTGCCACCATGCATACAACCCGCACATCATACAAGCGTACAGTCTACATCGATGGGCACTAGTCTACCCGCACCGATACAAATCGAAGCGAGCAACCGATTCGGACGTCGATAAAATAATTCTCCTGGTGGACATAAAAAAAAAAGGGATGTTTATTATGGGAAATATTCATCAATAGATTTATATAAGCAGTCTTTATAGACATCTGTCAGTCAAAATTTCAACAAGTGATTCTATAAATTAAGTCGAACTGTACACGTATAATAAAGTCGCACTCAGCCTATATTTACGAGAATAAAATTTTCTCAGGATGGGCATGATTTAATTATTTTTTGTTATTAAATCTAAATGGAGACTTGACAGTTGATCTAGGCGTATACTTTGATACATTGTGTGTTTTTCGACTTATGTTGATTTTTTTTTTCCACATGGGTCGAATTACCAAATATTATTACCCTATAGCTTAGAATAGCAATTTAGCATTTATTCTGGCATATTTTTTTTGCATGCAGTTAACGACCTACAGCGCACGGTAGTTGAGGAACACACCACTCGACAGTGTGCCACCATGCATACAACCCGCACATCATACAAGCGTACAGTCTACATCGATGGGCACTAGTCTACCCGCACCGATACAAATCGAAGCGAGCAACCGATTCGGACGTCGATAAAATAATTCTCCTGGTGGACATAAAAAAAAAGGGATGTTTATTATGGGAAATATTCATCAATAGATTTATATAAGCAGTCTTTATAGACATCTGTCAGTCAAAATTTCAACAAGTGATTCTATAAATTAAGTCGAACTGTACACGTATAATAAAGTCGCACTCAGCCTATATTTACGAGAATAAAATTTTCTCAGGATGGGCATGATTTAATTATTTTTTGTTATTAAATCTAAATGGAGACTTGACAGTTGATCTAGGCGTATACTTTGATACATTGTGTGTTTTTCGACTTATGTTGATTTTTTTTTTCCACATGGGTCGAATTACCAAATATTATTACCCTATAGCTTAGAATAGCAATTTAGCATTTATTCTGGCATATTTTTTTTGCATGCAGTTAACGACCTACAATCATCACAATTCATGTGTTTAATGAAATACTATTAACCCTTCCATGCGTACATTTCTGCATAGATACTTTTCAGTTATTTTAGCAACCCCTGCACTCTACTATCTGCGAATCTAAATGGACAATCTTCATAAACAGGATTATCTCACATCTAGACTTTTCTCAAGCACAGTTTCTCATGCGGAGTGCGGCGTTCAAACTAGTTGGTATATTTTAAATGCATACCATTTCAATACCCGTCTGAGAATTGCACAAGTAGCCAATAGGCCAGCAACTCAGACGTTTCACTTTTTAAACTAATTTCAACAAACTTACATTTCAAAATGGCCAGAAAAGGCGACAGTGAAGGTTTCGTGTCATCACCCCTCGACGGACAAGGGGCTCGTCATAAAGATTCATATTATCCTATGAGTGATGAGAATGCGGCAGAACTAAGAGACATGAATGCTGAGTTTCGCCGGTTAAAAGCTGATTTCCTGCGGATTGCACGCAACAGACGTAGGAAAGGGCTGTCACGAAGTGATTCATCAAGAAGCCCTTCGCCGGTCAGACATCAGCCTCAACGACGTTCAGACAATCTGCCGAAATTCAAGATAGCAACCTTTCACTCAACAGATGTGGAGTTATGGTTTAATCAAATCGAAACACAATTTGATTTACACCAGAAAACAGATGATGACGAGCGTTACAGATTGACATGTGCTGCACTTTTTGGCGAAGTAGCGTCCAATGTTAGAGACGTATTATTACAGCCGTTCCTCACTCATAAGTACGAAAATTTGAAAGCGATCTTAATCGACCGACGAGGCTTAACGACACCAGAAAGAGTCAACAAGGTGATTTAAGGTGAAAAACTGGGATTCGACATACCGTCTAGATTTCTTAGGCGGTTGCAGAAGACAGCTGGTTTTGGAACAAAAGCGGTAGTAGGCAAGGCAGTTATCTGCCAAGCCTTCATTCGACAAAAGCCGCCTTCAGTACGTGCGCATTTAGCTACACAACCAGATAGTGGGTCGCTAGAAAATTCGGCCATGTTGGCCGACCGTGCTGTCGCCACTGAAAAGGACGTCGATGAAGCAAAACCGTTTGTACCCGATAATCAAATAATAACAAAAAAGATAGTCTGCCTAACACACCGCTGCCGCAAACGCCGCAAAATATTGTTGCTCAACGGATCGACACAGCCGATGCACCTATTTGTTTTTATCACCAAACATTCGGTGACAGAGCACGCACGTGCAGAGTACCTTGCACGTTTTCTTTAAACTAATCGGACAGAGCAAGGCAGCGACTCTTGCATCTGGCAAAATAACCGAGGCGCGGCATGGCTCTGTGGAAGCTCCCTTTCCCAGCTTAGGTTATTATACGTCGCAGACAGACAAAACAAGTGTAACTATTTATTCGACACGGGCGCAGCGGTCAGCGTGTTACTCAAGTCTTGCACTAACAGGACTTCAGATGCTGCCTGTCTGCCCCTAGTTGCAGCTAATAATACTACTATAAATACCTACGGTAATTGTAGACGCGTCGTCGACGTTGGTCTTAAACGAGATTACGCGTGGACTTTCATAGTAGCGGACGTCAAACAACCAATCATAGGAGCTGATTTTCTTATACATCACAGCTTACTGGTAGACTTTAAAAGTCGTTGTATGAGAGACATGGGAACCGGTTTAGCTATACCAGCTACTTTATCATCTATTAAACCGTTATCACTGAATAGAGTCGACACCGTTCAAAACGACTACACGAAATTATTAGGTCAGTTTCCGGAACTGACTCGTCCTACAACGAAGTGTGAACCAGTTAAACACGGTATTACACACAAAATAGTGACTAAAGGCCACCCAGTATTTGCGCGCCCAAGACGCTTAGCACCTGATAAACTAGTCACTGCGAAATGCGAGTTCGATGACATGATAAAGTTAGGCGTTATCGAACCCAGCGACAGTGAGTGGTTGTCAGCGCTTTATATGGTGTCTAAGAAAAACGGATACTGGAGACCGTGCGGAGATTATAGAAGTTTGAACGCTCAGACAGTACCGGATCGATATCCGATTCCTCATATACAAGACTTTACCCAACGTTTAGCAGGGTCGAAAGTTTATTCAAAAATAGACTTGGTACGGGCATACTACCAGATACCGGTTGAACCGTCCGACGTGCATAAAACAGCGGTTACAACACCTTTCGGTTTGTTCAATTTCACTAGGACACCGTTTGGTTTAAGAAATTCTGGCCAAACTTTCCAACGTTTTATAGATCACGTTACTCGCAGACTAGATTTCGTATTCATATTTTTGGACGATTTGTTAGTCACAAGCCCCGATCATCGTACGCATAAGAAGCATTTGAAGATCCTTTTTACCCGTTTAGCAGAATATGGGATAATCATAGGACTAGAGAAATGTCAGTTCGGTACTACCGAATTAAGTTTTCTAGGACATCATGTTAGTGCAGCAGGCATTTCACCGCTACCCAGTGCTGTAGACGCGATAGTAAATTTTGTTAGGCCTGAAGAGCAAAGAGCTTTACATCGATATTTGGGAATGATAAACTATTCCCATAGATTTATTCCAAATTGTGCGGATAAGTTGACACCGTTAAATCAATTACTCACGGCCTCCAATGAAGGTCATACAAGATTGTCACCTGAGTCAAATTTCGACTTGAAGTGGAGTGAAAGAGCAAATTCTGCGTTTATCGAGTCTAAGCAAATACTTGCTAATGCTACCCTTTTGGTACACCCAGACCACTCTGCACCGTTGAATATCACGTGTGAAGCCAGTGCTTTCGCCGTTGGTGGTGTTTTGCAACAGTACATCGATAATGTCTGGCAGCCACTCTCATTTTTTAGTAAAAACCCAACTCCCACAGAGACACAGTACAGTGCGTTCGATCGCGAACTTTTAGCTGTGTACTCTACTGTTAGACATTTCAGGCACAACCTAGAAGGCCGTTATTTTTTCGTGAACACCGATCATAAACCTTTAACTTTTGTAATGTCATCAGTCACTGAACGCCCGTCATTGCGACAAACAAGGCAGTTGGCTTTTATCGCTGAGTTCACAACAGACATAAGATATGTGAAAGGAGAGACAAATTTCGTGGCCGACACTTTGTCACGACCGACCGTGTCCTTCATAGACAATACATCAACCATAAATTATAAAGATTTAAGTACAGATCAAGCTTTGGACACAAAATTCACGCGGTTGCGACATTCAAAGTCATCTACCATGAAATTTAAATTACTCAAATCATTTGATAACAATTTGATTTGGTGTGATGTATCAACAGGACACATTCGGTTGTACGTTACAGCAAAATTTCGAAAACAGGTTTTCTCGAACTTACACAGATTAGGTCATCCATCGCATAGGGCTACAAAGCCGTTGATCAATACAAGATTTGTCTGGCAGGGAATGAATATAGATATTGCTAAATGGTGTCGTTCTTGCAAAGGTTGCCAGACCGCTAAAATATCCCGCCATAATAAGCCAGTTTTCGGCAAATTCAACGAACCCACCGAGAGATTTGACCACATAGATATAGATATAGTCGGACCCCTGCGTATGCCGATGGTTTCAGATATCTACTGACTTGTGTAGATCGTTTCACACGTTGGCCAGAAGCCATACCGTTAGTGGATATAAGAGCTGAAACGGTCGCCGATGCCTTCTTTAGCGGGTGGATAGCACGGTTTGGGATTCCCGCCACTAGCACCACGGATAGGGGCGCCCAGTTCAAAGCAAAATATGGGATGGTTTATGCAACCAGCTCGGGATAGTACGAAACCACACAGCGAGCTATCACTCCCAATCGAGCGGCATGGTCGAACGTTTTCACCATCAGCTTAAAGCAGCCATTAAGGCACACGAATCACAACACCACCTGCTGTATTACTAGGCGCATGTTCCGCCGTTAAAGAGTTATTGGGTCGGTCAGCCGCCGAAATCGTTTACGGAATGACACTCAGACTACAGGGCGAATTTTCACATAAGTACATTGTTGACGCACATACAGACTTAGATATCTATTCTGATAAGCTCCGCATAGCCATGTCGCTTTACCGTCTTTGCCCACCGCGCGACACACCTCAGAACAACATTTTCCAATATAAGGAAATCGACACATGCTCACATGTATTTTTGCGACGAATTGCAATTGCACCGACTCTGACCGCCCCTTACGACGGCCCATATAAGGTCATCGTGAGGAGCGGCAGAGTCATGAAAATCCCAGTTAAAGGCAAGGTAGAAATGGTCTCCCTTGATCGAGTTAAACCTGCACACTTAGACAATGAGCCCGACATAGGTATAGAGAAACAGCGTAAAACGCAAAATGGTACGAAGAATTCGAAAAATACTGCGACAGTTGAAGGCCACCGGCTCTTAAACAGAATTTCGAAAAGAAGAAAGCTGAACTGAAAGCGAAAACACAGACACGGTCTGTGGCGGTTCAAAATGGTACGAATTTGGCTACTACTTCAAAGCATAATGCTAATAGAGTAAATTTGCCTAAACAATTCACCCCTTAGTAGCGCCGCATTCGCGAATCCCCGCCGTTTCCCGCGCTAATGGGAGCGGCGGCGGTTTGCGAACGTATTCACGTGTACCTTTACACTTACGGGATAAAACCCCTAATTCAAACGAAACGACCAAACCACCGAATGTTAAAAACATATCGAATATCGTCAACGGTGACCAAATATTACCAGACGCAACCGCAAAACAAACCAGAATTGGACGAAAAATCCACACTCGCGCACGTTTTATACAGATGGTCCACGCTTTAGTAGCGCCTAACGACATCTACCGCAGGACCAGCTGCACGAGCCGTAACAATCATAATTTGTAAATATAAAGTTTGCCAGGCCTGGCGTCATTAAAATAATAATGTGAAATGTTACTTAATTAAGGTACTTATAGAAGTAATTTTATTATTAAGTACAAATGTATTAATTAGATTTATAAAGGTTCACGTTACGCGTAGCGCAGCAGCATAAATCGTAAACAAGGAACAATGGTGTTAAGAGGATTGTAACATTGATGTTAAGAGGATTGGAACATTGGTGTTAAGAGGATTGGAACAATGGTGTTAAGAGGATGGTAACTCAGATAAAATTACTACATATTAACTCGTTATGCTGCGCCTGCGATGTTACCAACCACCAACGCTGTATTTTCACAACTGACTGTTTTACTGTTTGATTACTGTATTTTGGTTTTGTGCGTTTCCCAGACGGATCACCACAAGTTGGCTTGGTTCAGACGTTTACACTTAACCCGGGGGTAATGTGGGGTTAGCGTCTCACCGTTCAGGACTGCTCGGCGTTCCCCGACCACTGACGAGTGACCAGGGACTGCCAAGCCTCGTTCTAACTAGCCCACGCCACGAATGGAGCGTGCCTTCAGCCAAGCGCGCCACCAACTCGTTGCCACTGAAGAAGGCGAACGTTCCGTAGAGAGCTCAGGGGCTTAGCCGCATGGCACCGATTGCCGCGCTCCGCTTGGGAACTGTGTGTTATATGAATGTCTAGACTTCAATAAAGTGAGAAATACCTGAAGAATGATTTAATGAGAATTATTTAATCCCGTCGTCCCGACGGAGGAGTTGATGGAAGATGGTGGAACGTAACCCTTCAACATATTCAAGTCAGAAACACGATCGATCCACCACCTCCCCATAGTATAATCAAAAACGTTCTATACGTATAGAACGTCCTTGGTATAATAGAGAAAGCTCCTCATATGGCATGACTTATGTGCTGCTGTTCCCTATTCTGCGCTGAAAAAACAAAAGGCAGTGGCCTACTTGTAAAGCAAGCAGATACTGTATTTTGGCTTTGCACATCAGTATTATTCCACACATATGTAAGAGTATGGTCGACCCCGATGGCTTATGCGATCCGGTTGTGGCTTGAAACTCAGAGGTATTGGGTTTAAATCCCGGGCCGGATGTTTGCCATCGGGGTTTCGTATATATACAGTGCTCCAGGCTGCTCAAACCACTGTGCAGTGTTGCTTACAGTACTTATTGCAATATAGAAAGCGACGTAAAGCAATATCCGCGGTTATTTACTCACTCACTCACTCATTCACTCACTCACTCACCAATCCACTCACTCTCTGACTATTTTTAAAAAACGTAATTAATCATTTTTAAATGTAAAAATAGTTCTGATATGCTATAATTCTTCTAAAAAGTTAAATTAATCCACACGGGGTTTACAATATCTATTAAATCATAAAAAAAGTATATTTTTGTAATAAAGCCTATTATGTTCATGTTAAAAGCTATTTCTATCATAATAATGTGTCCGATTGATATATATATATTATATATAATAGTAACACAAAATCCTGAAATAATATTAAATGTCATAAATTATCTAAATTATTGAGATTATACTGATCAGTATAGTTGCATAGTATGTTAGTTATGCATCCATGTAAATTAAATCATCCATAAAAATTAGATCATACGTTTCCCTATTATCAAACAACACAGTGATCATAGTAAAACAAAACGACGTTTTTGAACGAACGAACTAAGACGTTGGTGAAAAGTATGTGTTTAACAGCAGTTAGTTGGGGTTTGTGCGAGTGATATTGAGTATGTGTACCGTTTTAAACAAGTAATACTGCGTATGTGTTGAAAACGTACATGAAATATTGTGTATGTGTAGTTTTTGAACAAGTAATACTGCGTATGTGGCAATATTGTTTTAGTTAATTCTCAATTTTCCCTTTCCAAGGGTTTCTGTGGCAGAATAAACAGTTTTTTCTCAATTGTTTCAAAAATGCCAAATTCCACATACGCAATATTACCTAAACAACGACGATATATAATTATTTAAAGTATTTAAATTGATCTCCAAATCACCATCCACTTGAAGTTGTGTCTCGCTACCGCGATCGCAACTTCAAGTAGGTGAAAATTACTAATGATTTGTTTAAAGGGTTATAAAAACACATATATATCGTCGCCTTGGATATGAAAAGGTGTATCTGAAGATACATCCTTTCACATTCAAGGGGACAATATATTTCCCACACGAAGTGACAACAAATTTAATTTAAAAAGAATGGTCACAATCCAATGACTAAATTGATTCTCATAACCAGGTGAATGTGCCTTGACCTGTGTATATTTTCATCTTCTGAAAAAAACGTACCTGTGTATTTGTTTGTTTAGTTTTGGAACGATGAGTTATTGCGCTGGAATCCTTCAGATTATGGAGAAGTAGATAAAGTGATCACGCACGATCGATCAGTGTGGCTCCCTGAAATATCTCTGCTGAACAGGTAACGATAAAAGACATCATGGGATAAAATGACACGCTATTACAACGTTGGCCACCCAAGTAAACACAAAACATTTGTATAACATTTGTACAATGTTGGGCCCACGTCGAAGACGTTTGGCCGACATTGTACAAATGTTATAGAAATGTTCTGTGTTTGCTGGGACAGCTTTGGATATTAGCCATGACCAGTGGCAGCAAAGAGACGTTTAACCAATGCTGAGTTGATGTTGGGCCAGCGTAGTAGTTGATGGGCCAGCACCAAACCAGCATTGGTTAAACGTATCTTTGCTGCCACTGTTCATGGCCAATTACAACGTTGGCCACCGCTTTGGATATTGGCCATGACCAGTGGCAGCAAAGAGACGTTTAACCAGTGCTGGGTTGATAATGGGCCAGTGTCGTAGACGATGGGCCAGCATCAACCCAGCATTGGTTCAACGTCTCGTTTTTGCTGGGGTGGCAGCATGTCATGTGCGTAGATGGTGACATTAGCTTTTTTATTTCTGGAATTTAGGTATCAACATTAAAGGCCGACCGAAGTGTT
>OZ024917.1:42461135-42516135 GCA_964017125.1 Flabesymbios commensalis
CCTACCAGCACATACTATAGTTCTGGCCCTTCAGAGCAGTGCTGTCAGGCTCTGTTGAGAAAGTTGTCCGTACTGCATGATTTTTGCTGATATATTCTCAACTAATATTTATGTAATTTCTCTTGCATCTATTAAATTTAATTTTAAAACATTGAACTGTCATATTGATTTGCATGATACTTGGTGGGCTTGGGTTGAGTAATTATAATATCCCTACAGATGGACACCCGTGCTGTAATTATGAGCATTCTGCAGCATAATTATGTGTATTATATATATATATTATTATTGTTTTGTTTTGTTTATCTCAGTGTTGACAACGGTAAAGAGATTGGTTATGAGACTGGATTCAGAGCAGTAATACACGACAATGGAAATGTGTACTGGACTCCTGGTTTTCGTTGGCGTACTACTTGCCGCGTTGACTTGACTTACTTTCCGTTTGACACCCAGATATGTTATATTGAGCTCAGCAACTGGATCTACACTTCTCAACTAGTAAACTTAACACTGGGCACAGAACAAACATTTATGGCGTATTACCATGACAACAGCGCATTTGAGGTGGAATTTGAGGGCTTCACTCGTATCCATGAGTACAACGACATCGAAAGACCATCCTTCCGAATTGTGGGTTTGAAATTAAAGCTTCGCAGACGTCCAGCATATTTCGTACTGAACATTGTAATGCCGACATTGATCATTTCGTTATTGTCTTTGTATGTTTATCTTCTGCCAGCAGAATCCGGAGAGAAAGTGACTCTTGGGATAACGGTGGTGCTGTCCTACTCAGTACTTCTACTTATGGTATCAGACATCACACCACCATCAGGAGAAAATCAACCATTGCTCTGTGAGTATCCAGCTAGATTGCTATTTCAAGTCATCTTAGCCTTTTAAGTGCCCAGTAAAAACTTCACTCCTTTTTTTTTTTTTTTCGTATTTTAAAAGTTTCCAACGTGTAATCAATCAGCAAAAATTAAAAGCAAAATCGCGTCCATTTGAACTGAACTGGATAACAATCAGTCATTTGAGCAGGCGAGTTGCTATATTATGCCTTCAACCGCCGGTGCCGCATATATTCGGGTTTTCATTTTTTATTAGCACCACATTTTAAATATGTTATAAAGATAAAATGTGACATCAACCAGCAAGATTTGAAAAGAGTTGATCTCCATTTTGTCAAATCTGATTAATTTTCACTCACTTGAAGTTGTGGATTGCGTCAGCGAGATACAACTTCAAGTGGGTGAAAACTCAAATTGAATAATTTGGCGGTTAAAGGGTTAACTTCACCGTTCAATAATATTGGTTGCTTATTTTTTTCATTAAATATATCTCATAATGCAATGTCAATACATGCATTGCGTTTTGACATCAGAAGGTGAAAGGAAGAAATATAAAATTTTAGACAAACAGAAGGCCTGAAGGCCTATATCATCCCCCGCCATAACTTAATTTATAATTTTGACGGTCACAAATATTTAAAAAGTGTTCTTGTAGTAGCAATTTTAAATTGCAGTAAAATCAGCTGCACATTTAAAGATGGTTTATAATGTGATTGTGAAACGTAAAATATTTATAATTTTATTATTTGAGTTTTTGCGCCCACAAAAAAATTTGAAGTTCATCCATGGCTTTTTTTTTTAATTTTAGTATAACCTTAAAAAAATCGCATGCACATCTCCTTATCGTGGGAAATGTGATTGTAAAATTTGAATAGTTTCAGACTTTCAAGTTTTTGAGTTTTTGCGCCCGCAAATAAATCAAAGTTGTTTCGTGGCGAATTTCAGTAACCTTTAAAAAAAATCACCTGCACATATCCATATCGTGGGAATGTGATTGTAAAATTGGAATAATTTATGACTTCAAGTTTTAGAATTTTTGCGCCCACAAGGAAACGTGACACCGGACGCCGGGCGCCAGACAGAATCCTGTCGCGACTAAAAATCCCCTTCCTATACAGACGGGGGATAAAATGGTACATTAGCATAACAATGACTTTAATTGATTTTTTTACAGCTTATTATTTGGTTACTGTGATGATGTTATCGGGATTGACATTGCTGATATCAGTCTTCGTTCTGCGTTATTATCACAATACACCATCTGCAAATATTTGTGAGAAAATCAAGAAGATAAAGGTACGGCGATCCAACGAGGAATGTGACATCAAGGCTGAAAAGCAAAACAACATCTCTGAGAAAGATATCAAGACATCCAACGATGAGGAAGACAAACAAGAAAATGAAGGCGACATAACCACAAAGTCGAAGGACGCAAATGGCACAGAAAAATTAAGCAACGAAGAAACGAAGAATGGAAGAATGGAAGGAAACATTCTTCGCGAATCTGTTTTAATCTCTAAGACAATTGATAACGTGGCTTTTGTGATAATGTCTCTTTTGATCGTTTTGATCACAGTTGTTATATTATGCCTGATGAAGGCTGGATAGCATCCCGGTATAGCCATGTTTTGTGGTAAATGGAAATATTTTCATATACATGTATCCAGCTGTCCATCATAGTGATGCAGATCTACCAAATATAACAGCTGACCTTAGAATAATTGGTAATATAGACCCTTTTAATCAACTGAATAGAATTATGGCTCTAATTAACATACATATTTGTCTTTTTGTCATACCCTCAATCTTAATTATGTCACTTAGAATTTGTTCGTGGAATAGCCGTGGCGTAAATGCTGCGAAACAGTACCAACAAGAGTTAATGAATGAAAATGATATTGTTGTTATTTGTGAGCATCAACTCTTTGAAGCAGAAATGTATAAATTAAATTAAATTTGTAGAGATTGTGCTTTTAGCTTATATTGTAACTGTAGTAAGCATCTAGTACAATATAGAGTAGATAAGGTACCTGGAAATGGTGGTATTGCTATTTGTTGGCGTAACTCTGTCAGAAGCTATGTAACACCTATAAAGTACGCCAGTAATGACAGAATGAGTATTATCATGCTTCACAGAGAAAACCTATACCCACTTTATATCATCGAAGTATACTTACCTCACAGATCATGTGTCAAAGATAATATTGAAGATTACCTAAACGAAGTAATGGCGTTTATGGAAAGTAATAGACTTAGTGAGTTTATAATAATCGGAGACTTTAACTGTCATGTTGGTAAAGGTGACAATGACACAGCCTGGGGTAAAACATGTTTTACCCTACCTTGATAGATTCTTATAACATGACCATAGCGGATCTTGATAATAATAGTATTGGGCCTACTTATACATTTTTAAACACAAGGGCGATTTATCGTAAATTGATCATTGTGTACTATCCCAACGACTGGTAAATGATGTCATCCAGTGTTCTATTTTAGATAATTGTACTCAAAACACATCTGATCATTTGCCAGTTTCATTATCAATTAAAATGACATTAGCGTTAAACCCTAGCAGTAAGAAACATAGAGGAAACAATATAAAATGGCACCAGCTAACCCCACAAGATATTGAAACCCGCTATACAGTCTTGCTAGAACAGAGTATGTATGATTATATAATGAAGAATGCACAACACCTAGGAGAAATTAAAAAATGGACTGATATAGATGTCGATCAATGTTTAAGCGATATTTACGAAATGATGAATACTGCAGGCGATAAGTTACCTAGACCAAAATTCAAAAATAATAAGAAATCATACTGGTTTCGAGAATTTAATGTACTTTTTAAATTAAAAAAGATGCATGGCGAGAGTGGGTAGCAGCTGGCAGACCGCGTGATGCCACGAATGTCTTGTGGACTAAATATAAAGAATGTAAAAAAATTCTTAGATGCAGACAGCGTCAGGAGCAGTATAACTACGAACTAAATTACATTTCTAAAATTGATGAAGCGGAGAAAATTGACCAACAACTTTTTTGGCAGCTTGTGAAAAAAAGAACTAAGAGTAAAACAAATAATAATTGTCCAATTAAAAAAGATAATGGAGAGTATGTAACAGATGAAACGGCAATAAGAGAAGAGTGGCGCGCTCATTTTAATCCAATTTATACTCCAAATATAAATAACCAAGATGCCACTATTGCCAAAACTGTTGACGATGCTGTGTCTACCGAACTAGCAAATACAAAAGAAGATATAAATAATATTGCTGATAATTTTGATATCATTTTACCAACCGAAGTTGAAAAAATATCCCGTAGTTTAAAACTTAATAAAGCTTGTGGATACGATAGTATTTCTAGTGAACATTTAAAATACGCAAATAATGATACATATCTGGTTTTAAGTAGGCTCTTTTCAGCAATGCTCCATTTAATGTACAGACCAGAAAATCTCAAATGTGGAGTAATTGTCCCGATACCAAAAAGTAACAAAGAACAATCCGACCCAAACAACAGCAGAGGTATAACATTACTAAGTACGTTAAGTAAAGTGTACGCTAAATTATTATTAAAACGCTACGAACACTGGTATAAAGATAAGCTTTCTGCCCTGCAAGGTATAGCAGATGATTGTAGTTCAAGTTTGACCACAGTTTGACCTTATTTTACACGAAACAATAGCTAATAATAATGGTGCGACGTATGTTGCGCTCCTTGATGTCCAAAAAGCTTTTGATAGTGTATGGATTAATGGGATGTTATATAAACTTTTACAACTTTGTATGGACCGCCGTCTATGGGCCATTATTTTTTATAGTTACACATATTTTAGATGTACAGTTAACATAGATGGAGTTTTATCTGAATGGTTTTCACCGAGACAGGGAGTCCACCAGGGGGATGTTATGTCAATGTATTTATATTGTATTTATAATAATGACCTACTAGAAGAACTGTTAGATGTAGCTTGTCCCTTGAAGATCAATAATCACATATTAACCTGCCCAGCGTTTGCTGATGATGTAGCGATTGTATCTAAGTCAAGTGCTTCATTACAACATAAAGTTGATATAGCTAAATGTCACAGCAGAAAATGGAGATATAATTTGAGTATTCCAAAGATCAGAATTATTGCATTTAATCCTATTACGAAAGGTCAGCCGTGTAAAATAACGCTAGATAATCAATTACTTCAGTGTGTAGATGGTCATTTACATGTAGGTGTACCCCTGTGTGCTTCGGTGGCAGCTGAGCGAACTTTCCGTGATGAAAGGGTTAGACAACACAGAACGTTCTGCTGTATGGTGCAAGGTATTGGTAGTGCAACACAGGGTATTAATCCAACTACGCTAGTAAACTCTATTGGGCTATGGCATTGCCCAGGCTTTTGTACGGGTGCGAAGTTTGGGGAATTAGTGATCAACACATTTCATTGTTCCGAAAAGCTCATGAATAGGCTACCCGAGCGTTTCAAGGGCTGCCAGCTCATAGCCCTGCTCTGGCAGCCGCTGGAATTCTCGGTTGGCTGAGCCTAGAGGCTATAATTGACCACCGTAGGTTGTGTTATGTATATAAACTTATCACATTTAAACATGACTCACTCGTCAGGCAACTATTTGTACACATATTTCTAAAACTCCTAGTCAATAAAAACCCTCCCGATTATAACAGTCCTATTGCTAGGTTATACGCCACATGTGAGAAATACAATCTTTTGTAAATTACTATGTTGCCTTCAACTCGACGAAGATAACTAAAGAAAAATGGAAGTACATTGCTACACGCAGAGTTTCAGAAATGTATCGAAATAGATGGACTATATCACGGTGTATATATACAAGTTTACAAATATTTAATAAATGTGTATCTACGTTCAATGTAGTATGGTCCTGGCAGGTGGCAAAACAAAGGCCGTCTATGTTAAGGAAATGCAAAATTGTAGCTCGTATATTAGTTGGTGGCGGCGGCGTCTATAAAAACAAAATGACAATATATAATAAAACTATTCAGATCAGTCCGTTGTGTACCAGTTATGAAAGACTCAGTGTAGAGCATGCTTTGTTAACGTGTAATTCTTTTGATCACGAAAGATCTAAATTGTGGAGTCGGTGTATGGAAGTTATGCCACCTGCCATGGCATTATCATTAAACTTCCCCAGCCACGACCATAAACTGAAATTAATATTGAGTGGCCTTAATGTAGTGTTCAACACTGAATGGCTCTGCATATATGAAGGAATGATTAATTTCATGGCTGATATGCATGTAATTGTTTGCGAAAAGTTATCTAATTTACAGCATAATATAATTTAACCTAATTAAAGAGTATTTTTTACACATGGATTTAAATAAATTGGGTAACTGATGTTGTTTGAAATCACCCTGTATCGCCATTCGTGTTGTTTTAACTGAGTTGTAAATAAGTTGAAATTAGATGTTTAATTCCTAGTATTATTATTATTATCATAGACAGATGGTTGTATTATTTTTTCAAAAGTACTATATATGTTTATACGACATGTACATATGTGATTAATCTTTATTATGTGTGATACTTTTACTATTGTACTTTTTTACCCACATATTCTTGCTATTATTATAATGTGAAATGTATCTTCATTTTGGAGGCAATAAATACATTCATTCATTCATTCAAATGACTAACCGTGCAATTTATTCTCAGAATGCGCTTCATAAACAACGATAATTTGTTTAATCTTGTCACCGCTAATCACTACTATTATTGAAAACGAAATTTGAGTGTAAACATACAAATAGGCAAATATTTTGTTTCAAATTAAACAAAGACTATTATCATTTGGTTTCACTCACTTAAAGTTGGACGCCTTTATGCACAACTGAACCACCCTCAGAAAGTTCGTTTTGGGATGAATGCAGTCGAAGTTAGTGATCTACTGTAAATTCAAGATGCGAATGAGCAAAATATTGAGTTAAACTAACACATTCTCAATTCATGGAAAATAACCACATCTTCAGATAGCGGTTATACGGTTTCGAGCCTCGCTGCCCCAAATAAGCTGTGGTCAGTTGTGCATACGGAAGACAATTTTGTTTTATGCACAACTGGACCAATCCACATTTCTTCCAAATTAAACAAATACAAATATATGTAGAACATTTGAAATAATAAGCACAATACATACTAAATTTATTCTGAAGTTTCTATATTTAAAATACGTGTAACTTTTTAATAATTTTGGTGAGATTACAAGGACTGCGAGGATGATGTAAAAACAAAGGTGTTGATTGGTCAAGCTGTGAATAAATCAATTTTAAGATTTTGATTTATGCACAAGTGGACCAAGCCACATTTATTGTTAATTTATCAAATGTGTAGAAAAATACAGCAATAAGCACATTACAGATTATCTACTTTTGTGAGGCTGATAGGAAAAATAGATGTGTGGGCTGGTCCAGTTAATAATAATGATAATAATAAACTTATATATCGCCTAAATCCTCGGTGATCCGAGCTCAGAGGCGCGACAAACATAGTCATAATCCGACTCATAGTTCCAAAACCGTTTACGTTTGTCGTCTGGGCCAACCGGACCACCGAGAATTCAAGTCAGAAAAGCCTGACCAAAAAAAACGCTTTAAAAAACGAGGAGACTTTGCTACAGCCCGCGCAAAACAGTTCTGTACTCCCTGCAGCTTAGATATCTCCTTTCCAGTGACGTTGAGCAGGACAGAGTTACAATAGTCCAGCTTGCTTCCGATAAACGAAGCTGCATTTTTTTTGGCAACAGGCGGTGTTAAAAAGCGCTTTATTCTACACATGTCACGTATATGATAGTAGCAAGCGCGAGATATACCAGACATATCACTCTTAAAATGTAAAGCACTGGCAAAGACCGCGCCATGATTTCTAGCATATGGAGAAGTTACTTCCGGTCCCAACAATCTTGTTGGAAAACATTTCGAAAAATTTTCACGCTGCACTTTAGATCCAATTAATAAAAAATCTGTCTTATCAGGGTTAAGCTTTAATTTCCTTGATGCCATCCAAGAAGACACGTCCTGAAGACATTTTGTCAGAATTTCTAAAGAAATATCTGGATTTTTCAGCCAAAGAGATAAATATATATCTGGGTGTTGTCGCCGTGTCTCTGTATTACATTGCTAAGGGGGGGGGGGTAGTGTAGACAGTAAATAACAATGGGCCGAGGACGGATCCTTGGGGGAGCCCCACACGTAACTTCGGCTGGACTGGATAAACAGTCCATTAGTTTCACCTTCTGTTTACGATCTGATAGGTAAGACACAAACCACTCAAGGGTGATACCATTGACACCATACCAAATTGACAGGAGGTTGGTGCATAAATCAATCTTAAGATTTTACTTGTGCTGTTCAGGTAGCATAGGCTATGCATTGTTGTGAAGCTCAATTATTCCGTTCTTTTTATATTGTGACTTATATAATGGGAACATTAAAGATGAGTGCAAAGTCAAAACATAACTGTGCAACCTTCATATATGCAATCACCCAAAATAATAACAAATGTAGGTTTTTAGGTTTAGGCCTATATAAGGGGTCTATGTGACTAATATTACTGACAGATAGTTGTCAGCATGACCATGATAACCAAACTAGTTGATGTGATTTATTAGAAAATAAAATTAAGCTAAAAGTTGGCGGTCAACTCATTTCTTAAATCTGACTATACATCGGTGGTCATCTTGGGTACCATCTCTGAAATATTTTATATTATTTACTGTACTGATACAGATTCATCACAATAATTAATATAATTAATAAATATAAGTATCAACTTTGTTCCAATTGACGTTATATAGAGTGACCTATCTGTTATCCTATAAATTAGACTCTTGGTCTAAAAAGGTTGATATACGTTGAAATTGTTCGGGTGTGATCTAGATGGGAATTTACTGACAACTAAACTATTTGAAACGATGTATTACAAATGAAAATGAAGGTAGAATTGGCTACTTCACAAAAAATTCTAAATCTAACTCTACACCGGCGATCATCCATATTGGACGCCATCTTGAATGGAAGGACATGGCGCGATGGTTAGAGCGTGGCGCTCGGCCGATGTCGCTGCCTGCCGTGCGGTTTCGAATCCCGCTTGGTGCAGGATTTTCAGAGAGATATCATGTTTCTCAATATTGGGACATTGTGAGGATGCTCCTTTACCTTTGAATGGCCACAAATGCTCAATGATATCAGCTACGCATAATTCAAATTTTCATTCTGCAAAACTCCTCAATACCTGGCTTGGGGATATTTTTTGCAAAGTTAGCCCCATGGCTGCTGGTTTAGATGAATTCAGTTGTTTTGTTTTTTTGTAAATATTTTCCACACTGTTCAAGGGGTCAGGAGATGAGCCTATATATTCATACAAGCAGGGGCATGACCTTGTTAAATTTTACGCTATGTGCCACTCGGTTGTAGCATACGATTTATTCAAACTTGACCCTTTAACCGCCAAATTATTCAATCTGAATTTTCACCCACTTGAAGTTGTGTCTCGCTGACGCGATCCACAACTTCAAGTGTGTGAAAATTATTCAGATTTGGCAAAATGGAGGTCAACTTTTTTCAAATATTGCTCATTGATGTCACATTTTATCTTCGTCACATGTTTGAAAGGTGGTACTTGATGTGCTAATAAAAAATGAAAACCCGAATATATGCGACACCGGCGGTCAAAGAGTTAATAGACATTATAAGACTGGACCATAAACATGATAAAGTGCTGAGCAACACATATAAAATTGTCTTTGAAACGATTTTTTAAATGAGACCTTATTATAACCTTGATAAAACATTGCTGTGACCTTGAGGTGGCATTTCGGTACAGACTCACATGTCGCGTTAAGCTATTTTATCATGTATTTAGTTTCGATTTTACTATGTTTTCACAAACTAATGCATTTTTGTACCCTTCCTGAAAATGTTTTGAAGGCATATAATTTATCTGTTAAAGGGGGTGATGATAAAATAGCTTATAATTTAGTTGTGAACACCGTAAAAACTTCACACCCAAAATTTCTTCACTCCCAGATAGCATGTCTGCAGCAGTGGGCCATTTGACCTATATCGGTTGAGGTATATTATGTGAAGCCTTGAACCGCAATATTTTCACCAATCAATCTAATACAATGAAGTATGTGGGGAGCAACATTATTTCACCGAGTAGCCATTCAAAAGATTTTCCGGTGACGTCACTGCGTTTCACAGAAAACATTGAAGTGTAGACGGAAGTTCAAAAAACGAATTCCTATATTCTACTCTACATTGCGATTTTAAACTCTATGTTGGGACTAACTTGGCAGCCACACATTAGCTGCGACACTGGCATGGAGATATCACGAGACCTGGTATGAGCAGTTTGTACAGAGTCGTGCTTCAAATTATTGCATGTGTGATGATAGGCCACGTTGTAGACGGTGAACCAACAAGATATGCATATGGCACTGCTTTTTGATCGATACAGGCTGAGATCGGTACGCCGTCGCCAGATACAGGCCGAACTAGGAAAATGCATTTTATCGTGCGACCACCCACATGTTTAACTGATTATTAATATATTTAGACTACAATGCGTCAGTAAAACGCAAATGATTCGCAACCGGAAAACGAATTGTTTACATGTTTTGGTCGATACAGGAAGTTATTAGTACAAGTCTCATGGCCGATAACACCTGTGGGAGTACGATAATTAACAGTATTGGGTGAACGTATTGTGCTATTTTTAATTTGAAATCATCGTCAATGTCAGTTCTATCCGCTTCATTTGAATACATCCCAGTAAGCACAAAACAATTGTATGACATTATTTCATACAATGTTGGACCAACATAGAAGACGTAGGCCGACGTTGTACAAATGGTATACAAATATTTTGTGTTTGCTGGGATATGTCATGTGTCTGCGGCCATTGTAATTGTTTTATTTTTTCAGTGCGGGGATCAATTATAGACGTGAGAGTCTGACGTCAGTCCCCGCGCTGAAAGGGTTAATGTGAACATTGCAGAACAAAAACGAGTTATTTAACCCTTTCAGTCCTCACGATGCATTAAAGCATCATCATACATCCCTGAAAACAGGATTAATTTTCCTACAACTGAAGGTTTTAGAATGAAAATTTCCATGACACTGGCTTACCAATACATTGCAATTTTCTTTAATTTTTCACCCACTTCAAATCCTATTCATCCACTACAAGTCGAGAATTGCGACAGCAATTCGCGGCTTGTAGTGGATGAAGATGACAATGGTAAATTCAGGCTTGAGAGGGTTAATATAAACATTGGACATTTGTTACGTGTTATTTGTACTGCTTATGTCAAGAGTGCTATTACTATAAAGTTGTATACCTTGTAGTTACCTGCACTGCTCGCCATTTATCATGTGTATGCATTATAGGAATCGTAAGTCGTAACATGGCTTAAACATTCTAACGCGGCTATATCATGAATAATTATGAGCATGTTCAATGCACATCTTCCATATAAAGGAATATGAGATATATTACATTGTTAAAGTACAACAAAAGATAATCAAATCATAGCAACAGTAAACGGTAAAATACAACACTATTTATTCCAATAACAACGTCACTCATGAAAACAGAATATAACCAACGCTGAATAAAATTAATTGACATACAATAATCATATATTTATGGCACGACATTATGTTTACATTTTTAATCATGACAATCTCAGCTTATGGTTAACAATAATAATATATTCAAGGCACGATATGCTTACATCTTTACCATAGCAACCTCATTGTATGGTTAAGGATATATTCAATATTCAATACACGATATACTTACATCTGTAACCATAACAGTCTCAGTTTATGGTTAAGAATATATTCAAGGCACGATATGCTTACCTTTTTAATTATAACAACCTCAGTTTATGGTTGAAAATATATTCAAGGCACGATATGCTTACATCTGTAACCATGGCAACCTCAGTTTATGGTTAAGAATATATTCAAGGCACGATATGCTTACATCTGTAACCATAGCAACCTTAGTTTATGGTTAAGAATAATTCAAGGCACAATATGCTGATATCATTATTCAACAACTTAAAGGTGATCTATCACCCCTTATATAGTATGAAGAATTTTGTGACAAATAAATCAAAGTTGCCACAAGATGGGGCACAAGTGTTTCCTTATATGGGGTGATTGGCTATCATGTGACCCTCTGAGAGGGTCACATGATAGCCAATCACCCCCATATATGGGGTGATTGGCCATCATGTGACCCTCTGAGAGGGTCACATGACAGCCAACCAACCCATATAAAGAAATAATTATTCATACCATATAAGGGGTGATAGATCACCTTTAATGTGGCATACTATGATCCACAGTTTCAATTGAGTAACAATTACTCATATTTGTCCAATTTGTAATCAAATATTAACAATTCCTACTCGTTGAACATCAATAATATAATCACTAAAAACAAGTATTTGATATGATAAAAAATGTGCTGAGCGCAGGGGCATCATACATTTGTGTGCATCATCTCCGCTTATTTTAAATTTAATATTGAAACATGTGCGATGAGAATGAATGCGATAGATGAACAGAGTAAACAGTGGTTCGTTCTTCTTCGTGTATATAGTTCATATTGCTGGTGAATGATAAAAACAGTTTCATGCAAGTTTACGTTCTAAACCCAGAGGAGTGGGGAATTAACCTTCATCACGCTGACATATTTCGTAGCCTCGTAGCTAAAGGATCCTATCTGCCACTCTGACCAGTGTCAGATAGGATCCTTTAGCTACGAGGCGACGATTTGTGTATAAAACATGGAGAGCAGAGAGGTTTTTTTGGAATAATCATAAATATCTTAGCTGGGTCTTTCCATTTCATTTAAAGTAGTTTCCAGAGATGCTTCATGAGGGTCAGATCTTTAACCACCGGTCCCGATTTTAGTTTTTTTCATTACTTTTTTTATCAGCAAATTGTACAGTTTTAATTAAACAAAGTAAAAAATTAAAACGTGACATCAATCTGCAAGATTTCTGAAGCGTTGACCTGCATTTTGCCGAATCTAAATAATTTTCACTCGATTGAAGTTGATTGTGAATCGTGACAGCGAGACAACTTCAAGTGGGTGAAAATTTCAATTTATTTATTTGGCAGATAAAGAGCTGAATAATACTTTTGTCAACAGTTAAAAAATGATATTTTGTGTAATTTTGCGATTTATATCTTCATTTTCCAATTCTTTCGGAATAGTTGCGTACATGGCAAATGTATTTTACTTCGGATAAGGCCTACTGATGGTTCAATGTTGGGCCAACATCGTTAGCGTTAAAATAGGAGTTGGCCTTATATTAGGTTCACAGAGTGTTTGTAAAAAATGAAATGAATCTGGCTTTAGGCCATTTTTGTGCACATATAGGCTAAACTGGGTCAGGAGAACCTCCTGAGGATGGTGAGATGATTGAGATGACACTGTCCTCCAGACACAGGATCCGAAATTCGAGCCCTGGCGGTCTGAGGCCGAGCACGCTCCCTCTCGGTCACGGAGGCTCCCCACAATACTAACTCAGAGTGTTTGTAAGGCCTAATCGGTTTTACTATTAGCAGGTGGAATATGCATACCTTATTCAAGGTCGGCAAGATTCTAAAACACTTGTCCTCAGGTATAAAATGAAAGATCTATTGCATGTATGTTATTGTTATACCCGCTTGAAGTGCCGCATCAGCTTTAAGGGATACGGAACATTCGACCTAATCACAGCCAATTTGTTCATGTATTTACAGTCGACGATTACCCAGCAAGCATGAGACGTTGACCCGACGTTGGTGTACTGCTGCAACACCGTCTACGACGTTAATCCAACAGCAAACCAGCGTTGGACCAACGTCCCAAATTTTCTGGGTATTAAGGATAGTGAGCCGGATGAAAACATCTTATTGTCTCGAAAAAGACCATTAAAGGTGATCTATCACCCCTTATATGGTATGAATAATTATGTCCTTGTATGGGGTGATTGTCTATCATGTGACCCTCACAGAGGGTCACATGATAGCCATTCACCCCATATAAGGAAACACTTGTGCCCCATCTTGTAGCAACTTTGATTTATTTGTCACAAATGTATTCATACTATATAAGGGGTGATATGTCACCATTAATCTCTGGAATGTTTATATTACACTCATTCACCAGGTGGCGCGGAAATTGACTTTAGACGGACGTCTGAAGTCGATCCCCGCATTGTATTAGAGTAAAACTAGTTGTAATTTCCGAAGACCCATAACATATATGGGTATTCAAACGAGTCGGAGAGAGCTAACTAAGACATTTATAATGATTTAAAATTGAAAGAATTTTTGGTCTCCATGGTCTATACGTAAGTAACGTTATTTGAGCGTTGTAATGGTTAACACTGTCACCGTTATTAACTGCTATAATCGCTGAATATTTTGTATATAAACCATGGAGACCAAAGTGTTTTTTTCAATTTAAAATCATTATAAATGTCTTAGTTAGCTCTTTCATTTGAATACCTATGCTATGGGTCTACGGCCATTAAAAATATTTTGAATCTACAGTGTGATGGGGATAGATTTTAGTCGTCAGAATGTGACTCTACAGACGTCAGATTCTGACGTCTAAATCGATCCTCGTGGTGTAAGGGTTAAATGTACTTGCTAGCTGATCACATCACAGTTATTGAGAATTAAATGTGTGCTTAAGTACTCGCGATTTGCAAAAATCGTGGGACATTTCTTTGGCCTGTCATAACTGAATATATCGGTCAATAATCAGGTCAGGTCGAAAATAGTTTTTTTTTTAATCAGTAGCCTGTCAGTTCCATGCCTGCATGCTCAGCCCAGAGGTCGCACAGTCATTAAAAAGTTATGCACATTTT
This sequence comes from Flabesymbios commensalis, assembly GCA_964017125.1. Lineage (NCBI taxonomy): Eukaryota > Metazoa > Annelida > Polychaeta > Terebellida > Flabelligeridae > Flabesymbios > Flabesymbios commensalis. Next base: position 42,475,900 of record OZ024917.1, read on the forward strand.
TCGGACCTTGGGGTCGAGATCGCTCTCAGTCACCGCTATGTTGAATTTTTCGGGTAAAGTAAATGCATCAATCCACGGCCTCGGAGAGGACGACACAGCTAATGTTAATCGTCCCTTTAATTATGGAACGGTGTACATCAGATGCACTCTTTTGTATTCAAGGAGACGGTTTGGTTCCAAATTAAGCAGTAGGCATAATTTAAACCAAACTAGTCAAGGAGTTCCCGTGCTTCGAGGCCCAGTTTTAATCTGTTTGAGTGCTATAGACAAAAAACGGCTTAATTTTTTCTAAACATAACAGTGTATTGGTCTTCCTCATAGGCCAGAATCCTAAATGTCCAGAATATAATTTACCCGGCATGACTGGGCCGCCTAACTTATCCGTAGGCCCGGTAGGCCTAACACTGACCGCCACTTTACTCGCGCCTACCGGAAAACTCGGATACAATGAAATTGAAACGAATATTCCAAGCAGGCGTAAACTAGTGATCTTTTTGAACTACTACATTTATTCCGGAGCGAATCTCTGGAATTCGTTGCCTGTGTACATCAGAGATTCGCCAACATACAATACGTTTAAATCTCGGCTGAAGAAATTTCAAAAATCAAAACCACCTGTTTAAAATATATTGAACAGCTTGCTTGTAAATCGATATTGTATGTATATATATTATCTGCAAATTCACGTACCATACTAAGAAAATTACTGTGACCGCTGTCGAGTTGATGGGGGAAAGCTTTTCGCTATGCTTCCTGAAACTCAACAGTGAGGTTGCCAGGTCGTTCCTGTGTATTCATGGACACTGAAAGTGTTGGTAGTCGTAGGAACCACCTTATTATATTAGTATGGCGCGTGTTTGGCCATGCGACGGCTTCACGAGCTGACGCTGGCCCATGCACTTTAAACTAGGGATGTTAATTGTATTATAGCAATGTATGTAAAAAAAAATGTATGTATGTATGTATATATATAAACATAGGGCCTATATGTATATTTTACTTGTTCTCATAAAAGAAAAATGATGTTTTGAAAAAAATATTTTGCACGTTGCTACACTTTCCAGAGTGTATTTTACCTACTATTCACAACAGTATTAATATAATTATATATCTGTTGTTTTTTTGTCTCTGGTTTTGGCGCGGGCAACATTTCTATAATATGTGTTTTAACTTTGAAACATTTTTTATCTAAATTATATATATTTTCATCTGTATATTATATATTGTATAATTGAATTATTGTTTTCATACAACAAAATCACTACAGGGCACATATGAAAAATAGCCTGACTGCTAATACTGTCCACCCTGTATAAATATGTCTCAATAAATAAATAAATAAATTTGAAAATGGAGGTCTCCGTGTCAGAGCCTTGCGATGTCATCAGGGTGGATATAATTAAGGAAAGAACCAAGGAGACAAGTCCAAATATATCTTCCACGTGTATTCCTTCCACCACCATCGCCATCCTTCCATCATTCATTAAAGAGGATGTAGGCCTATCCACCAAATTCCGGTTCAATGTGGGGCCAGCGTTCGAGCCGATTGCTGGTTCAATGCCGGTCAATCGTCTACGACGCTGGCCCAACACTAATTAATCACTGGGTACGCTGTATACTTTGCGCAAACACGTTTCATTTACCCAATGCTGTTTCAATGTTGACCCAGTCTCCGACGCTCTCCCGTCATTGAAACAGCATTGAGTGATTGTACCGTGTTTTCTGACTGCTGCAGTATGCAGGTGACACTATCCATCCCGGTGTCAGAAACAGCAGATAACACGATACATTGGCCCAATGCTGATGTAATGCTGGGCCACAGTTTGCAACGCTGCGCCAACATGATCCCAACCAAAACTCTTTAAGCTCCTAACCACAAATATAATTGTGAATATTTTTTTTCAAGACAAAAGTACTTAACCTAAAGACCTGAAACGCTATATTGCCAATGTTCATAAGGACTGGTGTACAGAAATGTGAACCGTTTCCCACACACAGTATGCCTATTGCGGGAAGAATTATAAACCGGATTGTTTTCCTGTCAGATTTGGTTTAACTATTATCGGTTTAATTACTTTTAGTTCGGGCAAAGTCCATGGTTTCCCAGTAAAATTGACTTGGGCGTGGGACAGGCACCAGGGAGAATGCGGGCATCGTCTCTCTATGTACCAGTTTACTATTTTTATATTTGTATCTAAATTTTTCTTGTCATCTGCAGTGAACACTGCTAAAGCAGTCTGATCTTGTGTTTTTGCGCGCAGAAATTGTCCCTTGGAGTTTTTCTGCGTGCAGTTTATGATCTCGGCGGAGGATTCCATTTCCAGAAATTTGGCCGCCGCCGTCAGCGTCTGTATCAGATTGTGTTTTAAATCCTCATATTTCATGAGAAATAGCGGTCTTGGATCGACCAGCCACGACACCATCTGCGTAAGCCATCGCTGAGCACCAGAGGTCACAAAATCTCGCCACTCTGAAAAAAAACATTGCAACATTATAGCAAAGACCATGTACAATAAGATGATCGATTTACGGATTTCACCATACAAATGCGTGTAATACATTGTGCAGTGCTGTCCCCTTTTAACGGGAGTTGGAACTACGCTTTAGCAAGTGTATCATCATATAAAAGAAAGTGATAATTTCACCACTTTAGCCTACAAATAAATAATAATGTTTTTCTAGGTTTGATAGTTATGACAATATCTCTGCAATATTTATTTTGGAACGAAAATAACTGCTAATATAGCAGAAAAGTCATGTTATATTAGCATACAATTTTAGAGATTAAAATGTCTTCATTTAAATAACAGAAGAGCTGTGTACAGAAAGGACACAATATGTGGGCACAGAACGGGATGGGAGTGACGATATGTTGTCAAGCATAGCGACCACAAAGGAGATCGGGGCATAACATTGGTAACAACCATAACTTGGCATACATGTCTTTTGATTCAAACTTTTATTTTTTAAAAAAATATATTGCGAACACAAAAGCAATATTATAAAATTATAATATGTAAGCCTTCTCTCTCGGACCACTGCCATCAATGTCACTGAGGACTGGAGCGTTAGCAGTATATTGATATCTTGAAAACAAGACACGTTCATTTTTATGACAAAATTTATTTATATTTGAATTTTGATATTATTTTTTAATTTCTCCTGCCGTTACTGGTAATAAGGTGTTTATTGTTTTCCCGCAGTACATGGTGTAGCCGAATTGCGACATAAATATGTAATATTAACGTGAAACATTAACAACTTGCACATGATTTAGTGTCTTTGATAAACGTAATGATTTGATCTCTGAGGTGACTCCTATGTAGAACGTGTTTAGGTATATTTTCAAAAATTCGTTCATTTGAACCAATTAATTGTATTAAGTTCTGACGTGGAACAAAAGCCCCACACCTTGAATATTCAAATATTGTTTCCTAGACACAAATGTATGCAATGTATTATTGGCATCAAAATTACTTTACATTGATCACATACAGATCGCGACACTTTGCGACAAAGATATCCACTGATATATATACAAGAATATTCTCATCCTCGATGGTAATACCCGTTTGTGGCGTGAATAATTTTAGCATTGAAAAGGCTAATTCTGTGACAGAATCGCTCAGATCAGGTGAATCAACAGTAACATGCTTTATATCAACAAAAATATTTCTGTTCAGGTATATTCCAAATGATAAACATGACAAATTATCCGTGTCATTAGACTATAATGCAAAGTAATATAATGTTTTTCATTGCCCTTATGTTGATTTTCTATGTCCGTATCTACCCTTGCACAAATCGTCACCTGTCAGCAGATACGAGAAGATGAACCAATGATGGGGTAAGGCAGGACCAGCATTACAAACCTTGGACCAGCATTACTCTATAATTGAGTCGAGGTCTTGTGTTAGCTGGGCATCACCTGTTGCTTGTGAACAATGAATATGCATACTTGTTTATACGGGCACATCAACCCCTCGGTACCAAAGGGAAGAAGACAATTAAAACGTATTGATAACTAACCAACAAATTATTGTATAAAAAATAGAAGTAAACTTACGGTGATACTTATTTTTCTGATGTAAGGTATGTATTGTTTTTAATAGGATCAATGTCATAATTACTCGTCGTAATATGGTAAAATCATACTTGATAGATGGCAAAAGCATTAGTTCCAACTCCCAATACCGGGGGACATCACTGAGAACGATTTCATGTTTTGGGGAGGGTTGACTGTCTTATTGTACATGGTCTTTGATTATAGTGATAAATATAGGCCTACAGCACACAAACACAACATACTTTTGCGGATTTTGTAGGCAACACCCTCTCTTAAACATGTTAAAATAGGCTGTTAATTTCATGAAAATAGTCACCTGCCTCGCCATGTGTATCCCTTGGCCTGGTCATGTGGCCTTATTGGCCATATAAAAACAGGTCAAATTAATGAATATTTCTACAGTACATATTCTACAGTGCAATCAATCAGAGTCATTAGCTGACGCTAGTGGAAGGATAGTGGATATGATGAATGAGAATAGGTCTACACTGCTCTGCAAAGGCAGTATCTACCTACGTGTAAAGTAAGCAGATGCCGTCAGCACTATATAATACGCTGACTTTGTTATGTTGGCCGTGAATAGGTAAATGTGTTTGCCGGGATATTGATATGCACTCACACCTGGGACTATTCTTTGCACAGACTCACATTACAAAACTGATATCAATATTATGCTGTGTGCGACCGTGCAAAGTTAAAAGGCTGTTACTGCTGAGTAAGCAGGTACCAGGTACTGCTTTATGGCTTTGCACAGCGGTATACACCCAAACCGTCACGCTACATTTACACCTGTACTGGCTTACCAATTAGTCAGGCAGAATATTGGCAAAATTTAATCTAACCGGGAAATTCATACAGAAGTTTATATTTTGATTTATTTGCGTTCAGCAGAGGCTAGAGCCATTATTTCTACCGGGAGAAATAAATTTCACCCAGTGGCAATTTTTTAATTTGCATATTTCCAAGATGGCCGCCAATCGCCAAACTCAAATCCAAAAATGGTATATCTCTGCGCATATTTGTTCAAATTTGATGATAATGGAGTCTATTTCCATCAAACCAAAAGCCATAAGTCATTTATGACATTAGAATAATTAATTGGGGGTCAAGGTCGAAGGTCAAGACCATTTTTGGGTCTGGTAAGGTTAGAAAAAGCATGTAATGTGGCTCGTGACCTCTTTTCTGATTACGATTAATGACAATATCACAGAAGTTGAAAGCGTAAAAAAATTATCTTGTCACCTCAAATCATGCACAACAATATTCCAGAACGTGATAGCTGCCATTTTTTAAGATAGCGGCCATTTCCAGCATGAAAATCTTTTCTGTATAGTTTTCTCCAAACTTGAGCGATTTCAATGATCTTGGTATCAAATCATACATTTTTGACCATGCAGAATCCGAATTTCGACCTCCCGAATCCAGTAAAAGCTTATTTTACAAAATAAAATACATAATGTTGGTTAGCATGAATGTGGTCTCGATCTAAGGCAGAAGCAGAATTTTTTTTTGTTTGGAGGTTATTTGTGAGAGGTATCATTTCTAAACATAGTTATGTTGAAAGGGAAAACAAATTAAACGAATAAATGAAAATCGTTATTGTATTGTACTGTATTGTATAATTTTATTATAGTGACATAAACAAATGTATCAATATGACGGTATAAATATGACTACAATGTCGTACCCAGCCCATGTGGCTTATAAGTCAATCAAAAATATAATAATGGTAATAAGATGTATATGCAAACAAACTTTTACATAATTTAATAATGTAATATTCATGCCAGCAAATACCAGCATCGACCCACCGACAAGGCAATGCTGTGCCAGCGTCGAAGACGTCAGAGAAATATTGAACCAACAACGGTACGGATCAATATCTTGTATCTGCCCTGATGTAATTGCAAGTACAAAGGAATCGCATTTGTCACTTTATATAATAATAGATACGATCCCAATACCAAGACGAGGAAAAATATAATAGAAAATTAGGTTATACCTGTAACATTTCACCTATTATACATACTCAGTACTGCTATCCCATGTAGACCAAACAATACTTAGAAATAAAACTACATAGAAGTAATATACTGTCATGAAGTAATGAACATAACAGTTTCAATCAGATTACAAGATCTCAACGTGAACCCTGGTAATAATTGCATAGTGCATAGTGTGGTGCAAGCCAGACCAAAGCGGTGGCATTTGCACCACCCTGACATTTTGATTTGCAGCCACATTTAGTCTGCTGCTGGCATCTCTCCGCAATAGTGGAAGGTCTGTCCAGATGATCTGCCAAATATTGTCTTCTTCGTCTAAATATACCCAGTTTGCGGAGCTCGCTGTGTCTGGTGGGAATACTGTTGACTGCATGACTCTTTATGATGCCCGCCAGATGACAGCTCCTTGCAAACAGTCTTGCATCATCGACACCCTCAGCTGTGCTGGATCTGTTATAAATTCAGACAAAAATCTCACTAAAATCTCCATGTTATCGTCACTTACTGTTGATGGGAACTGACTTGATTTGTGGAAGACATCAGTTATCTCATCACATACATCACATCTTCTTTCCTTTGTCGCAGAATGTAGACACAACATCAAATCCCTTGATTGGTGAAGGCGTGACTGCCCCATGCTCTTCTTTGGCTATCAGGACTCCTCCAGGGCTTCCTCCTTTTGTCGTGATTGGTATGTATGAATGACATCGCGTCCGCCTCATCATGAGTACAGAGGGCAAATTCATCTAGGTCGATCATTTGGTTGCTGGTGAAATCTTCTTTTGATATCAATGATCATATTCTCTCAATGTTTCTGAGAAAATGCGCCAGTTGGATGGAATGTTGCACTTGTTTGACACCCTTCATCTCACTCACGTCCTCGCTTCAGTTCACTTGGCAATTTTCACACTATTTGACCTGTATACGTTGCACATACTGTCCGTCCTATTATACTTGGCAGAGTGTGCCTGTATTGTGGAGAGAACGACAAATGTGGCATATTCATCAAATATCCCTGCACTTCTTGGTGACTTGATGCTCATGATGTCTGCATGGTGGGCTCAGTACCTTCTTTTGCTGTGGAGGCTGTCTCCTACTGCGTCATCAAGCATGAATCTGACTTCAGGACGAGTGCCCATCCATCTTCTGAGTGCGGCAGGATCTCCAGTCACACCAAATTTTCCACCATCAGCCTTGACGACTACGTTCGCTTGCTCTAGAGTCTGGTCAATAATTATAGGTGAGAACTGTCGGCTCGATTTATGCACAATGATATTCCAGCTCAGAACTCCTGAGCCATCCGAGATTGTTTCTGTTGAGTCATATTGTCTTTTTAGTGGAGAGGAGTCTAATTTTTGTGCATAATTTAAATTGTTTTGGGCAAATAAAAATGGTATCATTTCGCACTCAGACTTCTGATGTATACTGCTGGAAACAGCAGCAAAGTGCTATGTCGGTTTAATGTTGGGCCAGCGTGGTAGACTCTGGACTAACTTCGCTCAATGTATACATGTATATGCTTAGTAGGAGCTGAGCATGTTGAGGGGTGTACCAGTTAACATCTAGAAAGAGAGGCCCAGTCCCTGAGGTTTTGATTGATCAAAATGTCTGATCCATTTTGTTTTGAAAGTATATGTAACCCCTTTCAATCTCAAAAAAACAATGCATGCAGGTGACATTCCCACTATGGCCACAGTCATCACAGAACCACAAGGAAATTTCGCCATTGATAGTATTGGGTCAATGTCTCATGTTTGCTGGGTTGCCATCGTTATGATCTGTGATTATTATTTTTCGAATTATAACATGATCTTCTGATCATTTGATAACATTTTGAAAGCAAAACTGGATGGGATAAATGGTTTTGGACAGTGGCGTATTCAAATGAAACGGAAAGAGCTATCTGAGACATTTGTGATGATTTCAAATTGAAAAAAACTATTGTAGAATAGTAGTAGGAGTAGTAGTAAATTATTGCTTTACGACACTTTTCAGCACAAATGGTCAGTGAAGTGACATTGAAATACAATAAAAACGGTGTAGTCAATTGATGAGATGAATGATGTACAGATGATGATGTGAGGGTGGGGGTGATAGAGTATGCAATTTAATGCTGAAATAACTACGTGGCATTTCGCACAGCTCCGCTATCCTCGGGTCGGATAGTCCCCAGAGTAACAATATAAAGGGTAAATCCATTCATCTCACGTGAGAGACCTAATGTCAAACACTCTATTGTCTGTTATTTAAGGCTACCACACCTACACCATCGCCTGCAATGGCACCACAGTTGAGCAGAGGAACCAGGGTATACCACTGGTAATCCGCCCGAAGATTATGACTAGATACGAGGAGGTTGCAGCTTCCCTTGGATGATTGTTGTAGACTAGTGTTTCCGTACCATGCCGCACATTATGCAACTGACGGATCAGATCCCCAATGACCCTCCCCAGATGGGGGCGAAAAGTACTACTACTAAAGTCAGATACACATTAACATTCACATGAATTTCGCGGATTTCTCAGTCGATTCTCCACCAATTTTCATGAAATTTTACACACACTATTTTCCATTCATGTCATGACTACCCTGTAAGTTTCGCGAAGTTTTGATAAATATTTTAGAAGTTAGACCTTTTGACATGTAGTAAATAAATAAAAGTGTTGCCCTCTATAAACCCATTAGCTTCGTCTCAGAATTTTATTACATGGCAAATGGTCTAACTTCTACAATACTTATCGCCACTTTGCGAAACTTTCAGGGTAGTCACGACATGAATGAAAAATAGTGTATGTAAAATTTCATGTAAATTTGTGGGGAATGGACTGAGAAATCCGCGAAATTCAATAATCGTGTTGGTGGATTTAATGTGAATCTGACTATAGCAATCCTACCGGTACCCCTAAATCCGCAGAAAACATGCACCGCAGATTATCTTTTAAACCTGCAATATTGTTTTATTAACCATAGAAAGCAAATATTTTTTTCAATTCAAAATCATCATCAATGTCTTGGTTGGTTCTTTCCAATTCATTTAATACCCGTGTTATAATGGTTATGGGTCTACGACCACTGTATATATTGTATGCTCTAACAGTGTGGGGAATGACTTTAAACGTCAGAATCTGACGTCTGCAGACGTCATATTCTGACGTCTAAAGTCGATTCCCACGTTGTAAGAGTATAAAATATTTACTTCTACTATACACAGATACACATGATGAAGGATTTATCACTGTTAATACTTTAGGTGGCAGAGGGTTCCCAGCCACCTTGGAAAAACAGGAAAATGAGATTCAAGTTTTCCTATTAGGGAAAAGTCAGGGAATTTGAGTAAAATGCTTAAAATCAGGGGAAAATCAGAAAATTTTATCATGTTCACTTGCCCAAAAGAGAAAGTGATTGTGACATCAGTCTGTTGCTTTTTTCATAACCAAATGACATATTCACTGAATAATAATGCTTGGCTACGGTGGCTTTTTGATGTGAAATCACTCCTTTTCTATCTTTCGCTTGATGGCGTTGGTGAATTTGACCTATAGCCGCATCATAGAATTTCGAAAATTCATTGGAGTAAAGTCAGGGAAAAAACAGTGAATTTGTATCCATGATATGCTGGGAACCCTGTGGCAATCTGTACTCACTGTCTTTACTAAAACTTTTCGCAGGAATCATTCCCGTGTGTCCGGCATACACCTGGTTGAAATCCGCTTTGATGGCATCGTAAGGATTTCTTAGTATAAGGATCGCTCTGTGGAAGCGGGCGAACTTCAAAATGCCATCAGCATCAGCCCTCTCGTGGGTCTTCACTACAGAGGCCGAGCCGTTAAACAGGAGCTTGTAAGGGAACACCTTCTGCAGAACCTTGTCTTCGTAGACACTACTGCTGACAAAACCTGTGGTAAAAATGTGCAAGTATAACTAGCAATATATACCCAGCCGGCGCGATGCATTGTCCCATTCTGGAACAATGTTGGGCCACCACATTAATTACTGGAGGGCAAGCCCCTAGACTCTCCACAAAGATAGGATAACGATATTAACCCTTTAACTGCCAAATTATTCAATCTGAATTTTCACCCACTTGAAGTTGTGTCTCGCTGACGCGATCCACAACTTCAAGTGAGTGAAAATTATTCAGATTTGACAAAATGGAGGTCAACTGTTTTCAAATATTGCTGATTCATGTCACATTTTATCTTTAACATGTTTAAAAGGTGGTACTTAACGTGCTAATAATAAATGAAAACTCGAATATATGCGGCACCGGTGGTTAAAGGGTTAACCCTTGCACCCTGAGCACGACTATATCCGTTTTTATTTTTTCCTAGCCTATCAAATTACTGTTATTGCTAAAGTTTGGTCTCAAATTAAACACAAGTGGGTCATTTTCAGTCATATGAAGTCGCGGTAGCGAGACACAGCTTCAAATGGGTGAAAATTTAAATGATTTACATCAGCGCTTTCCCAGAAAACACAGAACATGTGTATAACATTTGTACAACGTCGGCCCAACTTTGTACAAATGTTATACAAATGTTTTGTGTTTGCTGCGTTAAGGGTTAACCTGGATCACCCCCCCCCTCAGTTCACTTTCTACTCAGATAATCACCTGTGACTTGTTGGATGAGATGTCTTGCCCAGGTGCTCCCAGATCCCGCAAAGCTAGCCAGAGCAGTCACTGGCTGCTTTGTCTTTGACAGCAGAATTTGTCTACAAGAAAACACCGGATTTTTGGATTTGTTCGTTTCCAAAATGCCTGACATTTTAACAGGATGCTTCATAGGAGCTGGTAAAATTTTGGGTGGCTGTGGACGGACATGTGGCCGCTCTTTTGGAGTCGCAATCAATTTTATTTCACGCGAGATTGTCAAGTTGGTTGTGTTTCCGTTTGATTGAATTGTAGGGTATGTTATTCCAGACGTTCGACTGTCTACTTCTGGTAAGCTTTCCTCAACAATCACGACGGCACTGTCCCCATAATCCGTTCTGAATTTGTGTAGGTTCGCATAAAACAAACACAATGACACACAGAATACAAGTAGCAGCACCCTCTTTGCTCTGGCGAGTCTTGAAGGTTTCCATCTTGCTTCCTGACACCAACTATCAGCCACCATATTTCAACTCTGTAACAAGACACAACTTCAAATCGGTGAAAATTAAAAAAAAAAAAATTACCGAATGTAGAAATGGTAAACATGGTAAAACAAACATGGCAAATACAAAAACTAGAAAGTCAGCAACTGAAATACACAAAATTTATTGCCAGTATATTTATTAAGTTTGGACGTAGTTGTCCAAACTTATTAAATTTGATGAAATCCTAAAGCAACGTTCTTTTTCATATTATAATTCTATGTCCGCTATTTCTGGCTCAGTTTACAAGTGATTGACTGCAAACCTTGGCACAATGATCCTTAGGTATACAGGTACCAGGGAATTTTTTTCGCTGATCCCGGCAGTGGATCTGGATCTATTCGTGATTTTATAAATCCAGCTTGTGGATCACTATCGTTTCAGTGATGTACATGTCGTTTGATAGCCCATTGATAAAATGAAAGAAGAACGCCAGTCACAATGGGGCTGTGGCATCAGCTATATATTATTGGACATTATGCTATGGGCTGTTCCATGCTTTGTCTGTGTGCTATTCCGCTGTTGGAATAGCATGCAGATTGACTTGGCCAATTACAATGTACATTACTAATCTGCTCCACCTATCACGAGAGATGACTCTCCAGTGGTAGGTGGAGTGAATATTCGTTATTGAATCATTCTGTCATTCTGCTGAATAAACTACCAGTGAACAGACGTTGACTCACTTCATTATAATAGTAATAAGGCATTCCAAATTGGTGACCACGACGTGATACGACACATCACGTTCACAAAGTGTTCACTACTAGCAGCTATCTACCTGTGAAACCAGCATACAGTGTTCAGTGTATTGTTCAAGTGCCCGCATCTTCACGGTGAGTGTTACAGTGAATATGGGCAACGGTAACAAACATGCTGAGAAGACAGAGCCGACTGCAACTGAGAAGACAGAGCCGACTGCGACACCTGTGCAAGCAGCGTTAAAATTATCTACTTTCTGGCCTTCAGATCCAGAATTATGGTTAGCACAAGTGGAAGCCCAATTCACTACACGTGGAATAACCAAGCAGTTGACTAAATTTTTCCACGTGGTGGCTTCATTGTCTCCCGATGTTGCAGCTGAGGTAAGAGATTTGGTGGTGATCAGACCAGAAAGCAGCCCTTATGACGAGTTACGGGCTGAATTGATACGACGTACAAGCCTGTCAGAGTCGAAAAAACTGCAGCAACTGATCAGTGCCGAAGAGCTGGGAGATAGAAAACCCTCACAACTTTTACGTCCCATGGGACAGCTCCTCAGCAAAAAACCTCAACTGGTGGGTGATAACTTCTCGACCCATCTCTTTGTCAATCGTCTTCCCGCTAACATCAGAGTGGTGCTAGCCTCATCAATAGACGACACGCCGCTAGAAAAGTTAGCCCAGCTGGCCGACAAAATACTGAAAGCCAGTGATCACACGTCAGTACACGGGGATAACACAGTGGTTTTGTGTTTTTCTGTATCAGAATAAGGTAACTGTTACAACTTTGGTTTTCTACCGCGTTTGAAATGCCCACAACCGGTCTCATAAATATCAATGAAGCTTACATTGCTTCAGCCAATGTATTATTGTTGCATGATACTAATCATAGTGACAATACGGATGCTGAAAGTTTGTCAACACTTTTATCTTTGTGTGAGCTTTTTTGGTAATTTTTCTACCGATCATGCTACTTTAATGTGGCTATCTGTATAATTATGTAGCGACTTTCAGGTCACACATCGCAATAAATAGAGGAAATCATATATTTTGCTATATAGCACAAAATATGAACAAGCAAAGAAAAAAATGTATATGTGAGTAATCATATGTCTGATGGCTGTTTAATTATACAGCACACAGCTTGACTCAATAAATATTGCACAAGCTATGGCAGTCTGTCACGGCACAGACCGCAATAAAAAGAGAAAATTATATAATTAGTGCTGTAATATACACGAAAAGGGATACAAAAATAAGATATTTAAGTACTGTTATATGTAATAAGATTTTCAAGCAGTATTTTTTTTTCACAAGACAATTCTTCCTGTTTGTGCAAAATACAACGCATTGTTTTCCGTGTTTTTTGTACTTACGACGCCTTCCGTCACACATCGTTACATCTGTTTCCTTAACATTACAAGTCAATGTATTTAGTTCTGAAGTCTCTATAGAACGCGGTACAGACATAAATTGTGCAGGTACAATACCTTCGTCTGTGACGGATCAACCCGAGAGAACATCCTGCTGGGCGAGCTCTGGTGTTGAAAAAGCCAGATTGAGGCCAAGTTGATGCAAATTGCTTTTTTTAGCTGGCGATGTCCAAAATTTTTCGAGTTGCTCTGGTATTTGAATTTCAACTAATATTTCATTTCAGTCGACACATTCAACTCCTCTTGAACGTTTTACCCTCTCCCAACTTTTATTGGATAACTCAAGGTACACTTCCCCATCGTAAACACTGCTACACTGCGTGCTACAGTGTGCAGATGGACCGACGTCACAATACCCGAACTCTCTTTCTCAGCGTATCGTGATAAGCTTGTATTGTGATTGGCCAGTTTATATCGCTATCTGCCTAAACGCTCTCTGATTGTCTGTTGCATATGTGTCAATCGGCGGCTGAAAACTAGGTTGGTCAATGGTGGGGTGTTTCTCGGGCACAATTTGAAATATCTCGTTTCAGTGTGTGGTCGGAGACAGAACACTGAGAATGATTTTAAACTCAAGGTAGCTGTCGAATTTAACATGCAGACTGGTCCTAAAACCAACTCTAGACCCTGCGGAAAAAGACACTTCTAATCATTTTTCGAAAGTTGCAAAATATTATAAATTTTTCTAACAGCTAAATGTCGGCCACTAAAATGCAGGTCATCATCAATCAATTGTCCGTCAACATAAGGTGAGCTCTTGTTGGTTTTGCAAGGGATGTCTGCCACAAATATTGTAAACACATGATCAGAGGCATAATTCCCACACGCATGTGAGGTATTACTGCTGTAGAGACTTAGTGAATGTGATCCGCCCTATGTGGGTATGTTATCTGGAGTAAAATTTTCATTATCTGCCAGACCACACCTTATGAGGGATATCAAAAATTTGCTCATTTGTCAGCTTCTGTGAGAGCAGATACACAGTTAAGGTCAGATGTATGATCTTTCTCCTATAGGTTTTGATTCATGTGCAGATATTATCTCTTGATAAAGCACTTGCATGGTAATATGACCAGATTCAGTACCTGAGATATTTGAAATCTCCATTATTCATAGCATTCTGGGTAACCCATGAAAAAGTTAATTGTATGTAATATGGAAGAGGCAATGCAGCTGGTTGTGTTGTGTATGGATAACTATGGATAGCACGTAAGTTTGGATAACCCATTCAAAGTCCACCGTGTTTTCATCTGGAGAATTATCAATAACACTGTTCTCATTCATATCATTCTCAGTGCGAACATTTGCAAAATAGCAGTTTAATACCGGATAAAGTAGCAATCGAAAAGATGAGTACTTCTACTAGCATGGTCTTCTCCTACCAATCCTTCAGCTCACTACCATCACAAATATATTTTCAAATTTGAAATCAACGCTAAGGCACTCATCATATTATAAAAAAAAACTGTCAAGAACCATGTACATTTTCTTGTTTATTCATGACCCAAAAAGCATGAATGAATGGGGTTGTAGGCATTTTTTGTACACACATATGCTAAACCAGACTCGGAGAACCTCATGAGGATGCTGAGATGAATGAGATGACACTGTCCTCCAGACACAGTATTCAAAATTCGAACCTTGGTGGTCTGAGGTCGAGCACGCTATATTTCGTCATGGAGGCCCCCCACAATATTTAAATATTTACAAGTGGAAGAGGAAGTAACATTTTGTGTTTTTAAAACTTTAAGGCCAGAGGAACTTTCAGTCCAGAGGGGGGTAACCCCCACAATCTCCGATTTTCTAAGTAGGCAGCTTCAACCACTGCACCAGGCCCCCCACCCTGTTCATGACCCATTTCTAGCTGTCTCTATGTCAAAACCATGCATGGTTGTCATCACGTTTCAATTGGGTTTGCCGTTATCAAGACGGCGCCCGTTAAACAGCTCGGTCATTCCGAGATGTCAGTCGGAAGAAGGTTAATATATAGATAAATGAAAGACAAATTTGTGAGCATTGACCCGGTGTTGGGCCAATGCCTTGTTCCTAAGATGAATTAGTAGCATTGACCCGGTGTTGAGCCAACACCTTGTTCCGATTGCAAGACAGAAGCAGTGAAACGATCGCTGTTGAAGTGGGTCGGATACAGGTAGCATAAAAATTGGACTAATGGTGTCTCCTGCACAATAGTTGGTTCGACGCCGGGCCAGCATCTGGAGATGGTGAACCAGAGTCATACCAACGAAAGACACAACATCGTAGGTGTGAGCTGTATTCAAATGGTACGATAATTGGAACAACACTATGTCTTGCATGTTGTAGTTGGTGTGATGCCGGCCCAGCATCCCAAGGTGATGGACCAGCATCTATTAGCTATTAGGTTTGGGCGTGATACCTTCTTTTTACCTATCTGAATTTGTAGTGCCTATAAATTGGCCTAAGAGCGGTAACTAGTTACTGAGTGGTAATAGTAACCGTCTTATGCCTGGTGATAGAGGAGATTCTGTCTGTGCGTTGACAGCCTTGTGTCCTGCCATATGACTGGACGCTCGCCATTGATTCGCTCAGGTGCGAATCAACAAATACACTCTGCCTATAATGAGAGGGAGAGAGAGGTGTTTGGGCACTATAGAAGTCACATCCTAGCTAAAAGGGTTTTTCCTTGTTGTATATATTGTAAAAGCAGCTGCATGTCCTCTGTATCTAATAAAATTGTGTATCAAGCCTAAAGTGTTCAGGACTTCTGACTTGCCTCTCTGTCAAACCTTTTGAGCGTCATCATGAGTGACCATGACTTTTAACATGGTAAAGAACCTTGGCAAATTGAAGGTACAACTCTCGATTCCCAGAGAGTGACAAGTGAAGAGTGGGCAGGTCTGTGTCAATGACCACCATTAGGACTATTTGGGTACAGTTTAGTGTGTAGTTTGTCCCAGCTGGAGAGTGCTACGCGGGTGTATATTTCTTTATTGTTAACAATATGAGTCAACAAGCCAATACAGAAACTTTGTCCCGGGGCCTGGAAGCCAAGTTAAGAGAATGTAGAGAGTCTCTAATATTTCTTGAGAAGGTCGGGGGCTCAGACGCCAAGGCAAGAACAAGAGGTACTGATCTCAGTCATTGAGACCAGTGCCTTATTTTATAAATCAGCAAATAGGATTTATGAATCCCTACTAGTATGCCTTTCAGAAGAGGAGCTGGACCGCTGCCTATGGGTACAACCAGGTCGCCATCACATCGTTGAGGCACGAATGCAGGGCGTTGCCATTTAGAAAACAATGTGGCGGGAGACTGCTACAGTCACATATACAAGTATCGTCAACCCCACTTGAAAATATGCCGAATTCTTCCAAATTTGCGTATTTAAATTCACTGACGCTTGCAACATCTTAAAGGAACGCTTTGGTAATTCAAACACATTGGTGATTCAACACATTTTTCATTATTTGCAAGAGCTGTTGAAATTAAACCTTCCAAAGTTTTGAATTTACGTGACACTGAATGTCTTTGAGACTTCTACAACTCTGTTCAATTACACGTCAGAAGCCTGTCTTTTCTCGGAATTCATGGGCCGCCAAGTATGGCATATTAATTACACCCGTTACAATTAGCGGTCTACCTTCTCAGTCAGTTGACATTGCAATAGGCAGACGTGTGAAAAGGCAAGGAAGGTGATCTGCCACATTTATTTGTTGCCACTTGTCAACGTGCCCTCTGATTTCCTACCTCTACTACAACGGCCACGAGCAAGTCATCTAGTGAATCTACTCTACAAGAGCGACTACCAACAGCCAGTGCCTTAGCAGTAAGTGAACAAGTTTACTCATATTCCCACACCTATGATCGCTGTTTCAGATGTGACAAGGAGCATGTGAACAGTTTTTAAAGTCCTCAGTTGGAAAGAGAAGTCAAGCCATTTATAATTACGGTGCGTGCTATAAATGTTATAAAGCAAATCCCTTGGCCAAAAATTGTCCCACTAAGTGCCATCACTGCGATGCGCCCTATTATGTAGACTGGGTGATGTAGTATGTCTAAGTCCCGTCCGTGAGAATTTGCTAGCTCGATACAAAATGTATGCATTAGAAAAAAAACTGTGTGGAATAACACCAGTAATACGTCTAGTACCGTCCGGGAGCATGATAGAAGACCACATAACTAAATTACAATATTTATCATGTGCGAAAGGTACAAAAGGGAATAATCAACACTTTAAATGGTTGTAATGGTTGTCTTTATATTATGATACATTCAGTTTTAGGTCGATATATTTAAAACCATCGATGTTAGGGTATACAAATATATTACCGACCCCCCCCCCCCCCATACCATGGCCATTGCGCAAATGTTGAGGGGTCACATAACCTTCCAGGACAAAGGTTCAAAAGCTGGCGATGGCAAACCGCTTAAGGAGGGTGGGGTATTTTACATATTTTGGTGTCAGTGCCAAATGCGTCACCAAACAAAATTTGACCAATGTCCTCAATTAGTTTATTGCTGAAGAGTTTAGGTCTGGATATATAAAAGACCAGTCGACCATCAGCTACTAGAGCAGTGGTTCAAAAGTTATAATGCGATATGAGGGGATGGCGGCCATCTTAGATCTCTGCAGTTGGGGAATATTAAATGCTAAAATAACTTTAGAAATTTTTATGTCAAAACTAGTGGGAAAAGATATCTAACACAATATTCTGTGACAAATGGTTCAAGTTATGGGGCGATATGTGCCAGTTGCGGCCATTTTAGATTTTCTCTAATTAAAAAGTTTTCCCAACCCCTATCCCTTTGCTTTTTCGGGTCTTTGACCATACCCATACCCATCGAAATCAGTTTAAATTAGTTTCCCACGTTTCCCAGCATGACCGCGTAAAGCAGGAAATCTTTCGCTTACGATCTGGGCTCCCATGGGTGCACCTGCAAAAATGTGTTGACGCCGCATACAGATCTGTGTCAGTGTCATGTAAATATTTTTAATAAAAGTAAAAAGTGATACTTTACTCTCTGGTGATAATCATTAACATTTATTATATTTCAAGTCGTAATTTTAGGTTTTACGCCTATGCATACAGAAATATTTAAAACATGGATTTCCATAATAGATTCTACTTAAAACGCGTTTTTCCGTAGTTTAATTATGCTAAACTTCCATGTCCTTTTTACATTTTTTGTGAGCTGTTTGTACATCCTTCTCCAAGAGTATCAGTAGCAATGTTGGTTTAACGTACTTTGACCGACGTCGACGACGTTGAAACAACGTTAAACAAACATTGATTCAACGTCTTGTGTATGTTGGGAATAGCATGACTGGCAATTATCACAGACCCGAAGGTACAGAACTGGGACCGTATTCTGCGTACAAGCTACGATATTATTATATATCATGTATATGGTAGCTGCGGAACTTTTGGACAAATCTGAAGCCTACGTTATATCGCAACTTGTTCGAGAATACGGGCGCTCTTGTGTTCCGCTATCGCGACCCCGCTATCGCGACCCTAAAAGTGGGTGAGAATTCACCATGCGCGTCTGACTGACAGCTAAATAGGAATAACACAATACTAACGTTTCCTATGTTAAACATATCCAGCTACAATGATAGGTGACAACAGCACCCATGTTGTAGGTTCAGCGACAAAATATAAATATACAGTTAATAAATCCTATTTTCCTACACCTACCTCTTTGTTGGTGCTGGCGGGCCGACTATCTGTACGTGTCTGCAAGCTATTGACCTGTTGACAACTCGTCATGACCGAGTGGCGACACTGGAACTCAATAACAAACATCCCAGCAAACACGATACATTCACCCAATACTGTTTTAACGTTGGACCACCGTCTGCGACGCTGGCCCAACGTTAAAGCAGCATTGGGTGAGTGTATCGTGTTTGCTGGATTCCCTGGATTCCCTGGCGCTGTACGTCCAGTTGAAACGCGGACACCGGCCCGGCGCTGGGTTAATGTTGGGCCAAGTTCAAAATTGTGATTCAACCGTAACCCTAAATTGGGTGAAAGTACTTCTTCTGTTGGATGGCGGAACTCGAGCGTGCCGAACAAACACCATTGTTTGCCGACCAATATCGCTCCCAGCAAACACGACATATTGAAGCAATGTTGGTTTAATGTTGGGCCAGCGTCGCAGACGGTGGCCCAACGTTAAGCCACCATTGTTTCAATGTGTCGTGCTTGCTGGGTTTTAAGGCTGGGGCGATAGCTGAACGACATACGTCTTTGTAAGTTTGGGTGGGGGCCCTGGTGCAGTGGGTAAAGCTTAAAGCTTGGAAAGTCACGGGTTCGAACCCCACCCCACTCTGGCAAATAAGTTTCAAAGAAACGAAATAATTCTTCCTGCTCACTCGTAAAGATTCAATATTGTGGGGAGCCTCCGTGACCGAGGGGTAGCGTACTTGACCTCAGACTGCCAAAACCCGAATTTCGAAGCCGGATGTGTCTGGAGGGCAGTGTCATCTCATTTATCTCACCATCGTCAGGAGGTTCTCCTGGCTCAGTTTAGCCTAAATGTGCACAAAAGTGGCCTAATACCCCATTCATTTAATTTCTTTGTAATTTTCTGCTTTAACCCTTTAACCGCCAAATTATTCAATCTGAATTTTCACCCACTTGAAGCTGTGTCTCGCTGACGCGATCCACAACTTCATGTGAGTGAAAATTATTTAGATGTGACAAAATGGAGGTCAACTGTTTCCAAATAGTACTGATTGATGTTAGATTTTATCTTTAACATGTTTAAAAGGTGGTGCTTAATGTGCTAATAAAAAATGAAAACCCGAATATATGCGGCACCGGCGGTTAAAGGGTTAAATCAAGCACACATTGCCAGGTCTTCGTACACGGCCACACTATTGAGCGGAAAGAAAGAACGAGAATATTTGCGGACGCTGCTTGACGTTGCCGTGCCTTCCACTCTGAGGCCGTGTATGGATGTATTTGCTTCACCCGAAAAATCCAACATGGCGGTGACCGAGAGCGATCCCGACTCCAGGGTCCAAAAAATTGCCATACTTTTGTATTGACTGTGCGACCTCTGAGCTGAGCATGCGGGCATGGAACTGAAATGTTACTGATTATAAAAAAAGTATTTTTGACCCAACTACTCCCCGATATTTTCCGGTATGACAGTCCAAAGAAATGTCCCACGATTTTGTACGCGGTCAATCTGTGGCTGAAACCTGTTTCAGCCACTGGGGCTATGCTTGACGCACCTGTGCGTGTAATCACGATTATCAACAGATCAATAGCTGCTGGGTCATCAAATGCCTGAATTCGTCCGGCTGGGAAGAAACCGCCACATCTGCTATCTAACCCTCTCAGCGCGAGGACCCCAATTAGACGTCAGAATCCCCCGCACTGAATAACACAGATATATATTCAAATGAAGCGGAAGGGGATAAATAAGACATTTATGATTATTTCAAATTGAAAAAAAGCCTTTGGTCTCCATGGTTTATACACAAATATTTCAGCGCTTCAAGGGTTAAAGTAACATATATGCGTTTTGTTCCAGGAAGACGAATATTATTGACAATTTATCCCACAGCAACCACAAACAGCTGTAGCCAGCAACGGTGCTAAACTAAGAAGTAAATGACATCACAATTCTTGCATTGCATGCAAGTGTCAGGAAATTAGGCTAACTGTGTCGACGAGAATCGGGTCCAAAAATAATGACTGAAAATAAACTGCCGTGCAAAGCCAAAAGGCAGCATTTAATCTGCTTTTGGCTTTGCAGAGCAGAATGGCTAGCACCTGACTCAATGTGATCGAACTCAAATGTAATCGGCAATCAGACTGGTAATAATTATCGACAGAATAATAGAAATGGCAATTTATTATGGGTGTGGTGGAAAACGTGATACACTCTGTTTGTAAATGGGCGTTATAATATTTTAGACAAAATGAAATTAAATGAATGGGGTTTTAGGCCACATGTGTGCTAATATAGGCTAAACTGGACCAGGGAACCTCCTGAGGATGGTGAGATGAATGAGATGACACTGCCCTCCAGACACAGAAATCGAAATTCTAGCCCTAGCGGTCTGAGGCCGAG
This sequence comes from Flabesymbios commensalis, assembly GCA_964017125.1. Lineage (NCBI taxonomy): Eukaryota > Metazoa > Annelida > Polychaeta > Terebellida > Flabelligeridae > Flabesymbios > Flabesymbios commensalis. Next base: position 42,497,306 of record OZ024917.1, read on the forward strand.
CACGCTACGTCTCGGCCACGAAGGCCCCCCACAATATTGACTCATGATTTTAGACAAGTAATCAATATTAAGTATATTTTTCCCAGTAAATGTCACGCTGCATGGCTGATAAATAATCAATGATGCCAACTCATTTTAGAAACATGCGAAGATTTGACCTGCCACTTGTTGCTCAGTAATGTGACTCAGCATAAACCATTACAACGCGGAAATATTTTTGTTGAAAACATGGAGACTAAAGAGTTTTTTTTATTAATTTGAAATCATCATAAATGTCTCAATTAGCTCTTTCCGCTTCGTTTGAATACCTGTGTTACGGGTCTGCGACCATTGTAAATAGTGTATTACTTTCAGTGCGGGAAGCGTCTATATACGTCAGAATCTGACGTATTCTGACGTATAAAGACGCTCCCCGCGCTGAAAGGGTGAAGACAGGATTTCATAAACATGATGATATAGGCTCAAACGGAATGCGACATGCGGCAAAACTAGAAGCAACATAAATGAGTGTGTGCGATTTCAAATGTCCGTAATGCGAGGCAATGAGCCTCGTCCGAATCCACAACAACACAACACCAGAACTATATGCCACTTATATATTATATCACGGCTATAGTTGCATCGTCCCGCATAATTATCATATCAGCTCTCCCTAATTGTATTCTCCAGAGGGTCATGGGTCTGTATCGTCCCGTGGCCGCAGGCCCAAGGGACGGATACCCTCCATGAGGGAGGGCTGATATGAGGGAAGATACAACTTTAGTCATGGTATTGTCCTTTTATCTCACAGGCCTTTACCAACATTTTCAGTCACAATATATTAATAGGCCTAGACTAGAAACGTATAGTAATTTTGAAAAATAAGCTAACTAACCATCGACCTATATAACTGGCACTCATCTTGAAATTAATCATAGTCTAGTTAAGATTAGTAGCAATAGTCTATTCACTTGTTCAAGTTCAATGGCGAAATGCTAGTAATAGTCCACCGATATACATGACCTGTGATCTGATTCAATTATGTACGTGTTAATTTATGTCTCAAAATTTCCACAAAAGCCTGTATCTGGTACAACACAAACCTTTGTATGGGATAAAACTCTATATTCTGCCATGAAAGCCTATGCTATTTGGTTTTGCACTGCAGCATTGTTTGATGAATGATCATCGCTATTTCCAGAGGGCCCTCGAGTTAAATATCCATAAATTGATATTTGGCAACAATTTATGTGTCATTGTCTGCTAGAACCTACCAATTTGCTCTGCATAGCCAAAAGGCAGTATATGCTTACTTGTGAAGCAAGCAGATACCACCTTTTGGCTTCGCCCTGCAGCCGGACTGCACTAACACAATCCTTGTGAGCCATAATTTATCCATGGGTGACATACCATTGAGCTTCAGGCATAATATAAGCCCTTAAAGCGCAGAAATATTTAATATAAACCATGGAGACCAAGGGCTTTTTCAATTTGAAGTCATCATAAATGTCTTGGCTAGCTCTTTCAGCTTTATTTGAAGTCCTATGTTATGGATGCAAGGCCATTATAAATTGTTTAATTCAAACAGTGTCGCGGTATCAACTTTAGACGTCAGAATCTGACGTCTCCTAATGTCGATCCCCGAGCTGTAAGGGTTAAATTATTACGCAGTCAAATGGATATCATCTGAAAATGTGGCTCGCATACTGCCCGTTCTCCAGGTGATAGGCCTAATAGGCCTATCTGCAAAACTGTCCAAAACGTGACTGTGTTTCCTTTAAATTTTTGAGCTGAGGGCAGTTCCGTTGCGACAACAGCATACATATACGGGCTGACATATGAACAATAAACATAATCATTTGTTCTAGTCTACAACATAAACTTACTGCAATTTCTGACTTGCAATTTCTGTGGTCCCGGAGCAAATGTGGCCCATGACGAAATACGGCATGTTAAAAATCAACAAATGGGCCAAAAACAAGTCAGGGGTGAAATGGTGACATCACACTTTCGTCGGCCAAATGTTGGCTTCACTTTACGACATTATTTCCGACTCAACTTACGACATTATTTCAAATTTGGGCATGTTTGCCGTCTAGGCACGTCAATACATCACCTGTGTTATGTGTGAAATTAGAACTCGCAAGAAATGTAGACAAAATGGCACCATTTGTATGTACATTTCTTACGCTTGGTGCATAATTTTCTCATTTTAAACGTTCAAATTGTGTGTCCGGATTACATCCTCGCAAGAACCGAGCTTGATCCGCGCTCGTGTGACCCAGGCTTTAACCTGCGAAGTGTGAAATACTTTGGTATAAACCATGGCGACCAAAGGGTTTTTTTTAATTTGAAATCATCATAAATGGCTTAGCTAGCTCGTTCTGATTCTTTTGAATACCTATGTAATGGTTCTCCGGCCATTATAAATATTTCAACTCTTATAGTGCGGGAATCGACTTTACACGTTCAGAATCTGACGTCTACAGACGTCATATAGTAACGTCTAAAGGCGCTTCCCGCGCTGTGAGGGGTAAAGGTGTTTCGAGCTGTCCCAGCAAAACACGACACGTTGAAACAATGATCTTTTAATGTTGGGCCAGCGTCGCAGACGTTGGGCCAACATTTAAACATCATTGTTTCAACGTGTCGTGTTTGCTGGGGGTGTGTTTGCCGTTGAGGCTATTTTATCTCATTTGAAAGAGTAGGGCATAGTCCCGCTTCGGTTTCTTTCTGTCGCAATATTCCCATGACTGTGCATAAAGCGACATAAAGCAATAATCACCCACTAGGTCCATATCTACTGCATCAGTCAGAAAACGTAAAGTACCGTACACCGGAGAGGTCATATTATGACCGTTCAGAATACGATACATGGATGTACTGCTTTGCAAAGAATAAATGCAGTAACTGCTCACACAAAAAATACGCAGTTACCGCCTTTTGCTTTGCACAGTTACCGCCTTTTGACTTTGCACGCTATCCAACCAGAGGTTATAATATTCATGATTTATTGGTTTCACTTGTGATCAGCTCAGAGCGTTTTGGCATGAACCTCACTGGTCGCAGAAAACACAATATTCATGTCAATGAATACCTGAATACCTGAGGTCCATTGCACTGCCGCCAACTGAGTATCCCAGTGATATATTATTATATACCATTTATACAACATCGGCCCAACGTCGAAGACGTTGGGCCGATGTTGTATAAATGTTATACAAATGTTTTGTGTCTACGAGTAAGGCTAACCTGGGGCGCGGGCACTGGTGTAGTACACAGTTACCGCTGCCTGCCTGTCTCGCCGGAGCTCTCTTTTTCGTCCCCCGCTCTGGCATTCAGCTCTACAAAAACTGCTGCTTATCCGTCTATAGTTAAAAATTCAGGGGTTACCATGGCCCCGTTTAGACGGTTCGATACGTGGATCCATTCCCAACAAACACGACACATCGAACCAATGTTACACCAATGTTGACCCACCGTCTAGGACGTCAGCCCAACATTGTTCCAACATTGGGTCGACGTGTCGTGTTTGTTGGGGCTGTGTTTTTACTGCGTTAGTGTCCTGCTGGCTATTACATGTATAGTGATAATATATAATATAATAATATAATAATAATAAAACTTCTATAGCGCTCAAATCCTCGGTGATCCGAGCTCAGAGGCGCGAAGAACATATTCGTAATCCGACTCATAGTTCCAATAAACTGTTTGCGTTTGTCGTCTGGGCCAACCGGACCACCGAGGATTTAAGTCGGAAAAGCCTGACGTTTTCAATTACTTCTGGAAAATAATTTGTGTTTTCGCAGAGCGAATTTCTAAAGGAAGTTCATTCCAAAGTCTAAGTGCAGCAACAGAAAAGGCCCTGCTGCCTACCGCGGTTCTGACCCGTGGAACATTCTGCTGATCTAGATCACTGTAACGAAGTGTCCGTACCTTTCGCGATGACTGAAGCATGTTTCGAATATAGCCTAACTGGTTGTCCACTGGTCAGAGCCTAGGGGGCACAACTTAAATTTGATGCTGTAACGAACGGGTAACCAGTTCAAAGATTTTAGAAGAGGAGTTATGTGACGAAAACGAGGAGACTTTGTTACAACCCGCGCCAAACAGTTCTGTACACCCTGCAGCTCAGATATCTCCTTTTCAGTTACGTTGAGCAGGACAGAGTTACAATAGTCCAGCTTGCTACCTATCAAAGAAGTTGCAATTGTTTTAGCAACAGATGCTGTTAAAAAGCGCCTTATTCTACGCATGTCACATATATGATAGTAGCAAGCTCGAGATATACCAGATATATGACTCTTAAAATTTATAGCACTGTCAAAGACTATGCCAAGATTTCTAGCAGATGGAGAAGGAGTTACTTACTGTGCCAACAATCTTGTTGGAAAACATTTCGAAAAATTTTCACGCTGCACTTTAGATCCAATTAATAAAAATTCGGTCTTATCAGGGTTAAGTTTTATTTTCTTTGATGACATCCAAGAAGACACGTCCTGAAGACATTTTGTGAGAATTTCCAAAGAAATATCGGGATTTTTTAGCGAAAGAGATAAATATATCTGGGTATTGTCGGCGTAAGGATGATGTTTGACATTGTGTCTGTGAATTACAGCTAAGGGGGGATAGTGTTGAGAGTAAATAACAATGGGCCGGGGACGGATCCTTGGGGAACCCCACACGCGACTTCGGCTGGACTGGATAAACAGTCCATTAGTTTCACCTTCTGCTTACGATCTGACAAGTAAGACACAAACCAGTCAAACAAGTACCCCAAAGCATGTACCCTGTGTAGTCGATGAATATTATATACCCGTATTATGAATAAACACGAATAGATTTAGCGAGATATAGCCAGGTTGGAGTAGAATGTAGTAGGGCTAGATATGAAGGTCTCGGATGACTGCTATCATCATGTTTGCAGCATAATCTGCACAGCTGGTCCCCCTGACCAAAAGGTAGTATCTGCTCTTTTTGTAAAGTAGACAGATACTGCATTTTGGCTTTGCATAGTAGTAGGCCTTTCCTATGAAATATGAGGCATTGACCCGATGTCAGTTTGATGTTGGCCCGCCGCCTGCGACGCCGGTCCAACATTAAATCGACATTGAGTCAACGGATCGTGCTTGCTGGGATATACTATAGTACTGCCAAAAGACAGTATCTGATCACTTGTGAATTGAACCGATACTGTCGTTTGACTTTGCACAGCAGCGTACATTACATCCTCGGTCGATCTATCACCCTTCTCATTCACCGGGGCGGGGGCCCTAGGGTAGTGGTTAGCACCGCTGCCTTTCACGCCAGAGTTCGGGGTTCGGTTCCCGTTCTCGGCGGTTTGACAGAAACAAAAATGTTTCTTACCCATCCACGTGTGAAAGTCAGTATTGTGGGGAGCCTCCGTGACCGAGAGGTAGCGTGCTCGGCCTCAGACCGCCAGGGCTCGAATTCCGAATCCTGTGTCTGGAGGACAGTGCCATCTCAATAATCTTACCATCCTTAGGTGGTTCTCCTGGCCCAGTTTAGCCTATATGTGCACAAAGGTGGCCTAAAGCCCGATTCATTTCATTTCTCATTCACCGTTTTTTCGAAATCTAATATAAAATTAAAATACTTCTGGCGCACCTAGATTATCAATGTCCAGAGCTCAGGCTACCGCGACCTTAACTTCAAGTGGTTGAAAATTATTTATAAAAAAATATTTGTTTAAATTGGGATCAAACATTACCAAATCGTGATGTTTAAACACTATGGACTGGTCGGATTTTTTCAAAAAAGATGACCAGAATGTGGTGTTAGATACATTTTTTGAGTAGATGCTGTTAAACACAGTTTTAACACGCTGCTCAATCCGAAAAACGCTATTATCGAGCTTTATTTTGGGTTTTTCGTTGTGAAAAACGCAGCAAATGCTCACCAAAATTTAGCCGAATGAGCAAATTGAATTATCATTGGTTGTTTACCACCTTTATAATGTGTGTAATTTATTGTTTTCGGGTGATTTGGGGTCAATACATCTCGTCGCCTCGGAGCTAAAGGATCCTATCTGCCACTCTGACGAGTGTCAGATAGGATCCTTTAGCTCCGAGGCGACGATCTATTTCTTGTGTTTTTTAGATAACTGTATCAATATTTCACCCATAAATCCACGATGGCCGCCGTTTCATTTATTTATGAAAACGAATGTTAGTTCACAAATTCGATATAATTTATTGTTTCTTGGTGATTTTGGCTTGGTGAAAACGCAGCAAATGTTCACCAAAATTTAGCCGAATGAGCAAATTGAATTATCATTGGTTGTTTACCACCTTTATAATGTGTGTAATTTATTGTTTTCGGGTGATTTGGGGTCAATACATCTCGTCGCCTCGGAGCTAAAGGATCCTATAGGATCCTTTAGCTCCGAGGCGACGATCTATTTCTTGTGTTTTTTAGATAACTGTATCAATATTTCACCCATAAATCCACGATGGCCGCCGTTTCATTTATTTATGAAAACGAATGTTAGTTCACAAATTCGATATAATTTATTGTTTCTTGGTGATTTTGGCTCCACAAATTTATTCATTGTATCTAGTAAATAATTTGACCAATAATTTACACAGGAAGCCAAGATGGCCGCCGTTATTATAATTATGAAAAAATGTAAACTGTATTGTGGCCCAAATGATGAAAAACGTTTAGGATTGAAAATTATTATTTATTTGACAATTATTTCGGGATGGTCGCAACTCTTCGAAAGAAAAATGTTATAGTTCGGGGGGTATTTTCTATTTGGCATAGAATGGTGGCAACGTGGACTTCTGGATTATTATGGCGATAATGTAGGATTTTGCCATTTTGTAACCATTAGTGGAGTAAAATGGCTTGGCAAGATATAGAAAAGCGACTAGTGGTTAGACAATTGTTGTACCTAATTTGGGTGCGCTTGGTTTTAACATATTTATTTTCCGATTGGAACAATACAAAGAAAAATGTAATACACTCTTTTCAAAAGAAGGGTGCGCTTATCACAAAATGCACACTCCTTTTGAAATAGTACACATCTGTGCCGTACTAATTATACCATTATACCAGGATATGGTGGACAGACGTTATAATAACATTCTAGTTTCTAAAAGTGATGTCTTGCATTTGTACTGCCCTAATAATAACATCATAATTTATCAATTCTAAATGTTTAGAAATAATTTAAGATGCATAAATGTAGACCACTAGCAAGATTGTTCTGCATAAAAAAACAATGGCGGCCATCTTGAATTCGTGGATGTACGTAATAGGTCAAATTATGTAGAGAAACAATAGAAAATAATTTCTGGATAAAAATCACTTCAACACCCTTGATTGCGCAAATCATAGACATGGACAGAATGGATTGTCAACTGGCGCGAGATCGTCGTGAACTAACGGGTCGCATGCGCGGCTAGGAAAAGGGATAACTGATTCCCGGTCTACCTATATATTGAATGGAATACATATACGTCAAATCATACCCAGCAAGCACAAAAACATTTGTATAGCATTTATACAACATTGGTCCAACATTGTATGTTATACAAATGTTTTGTGTTTGCTGGGTATGTGCTGCCGAGTTGCTGAGTGTATTGGACATGGTCTGTATATGTCTATGATCTATGTCCACACAAGTGCACTGACCGGTCGCACATTTTCACGGGAAAAGCATAGGTGTGCTTGGATGTTTTATTCTTTTTGTAATATTGAAATACTTTTGATAATGAAGCAGAAGGAACTATTATAGTTTTTTTCATTTATGGAATACATTTGTTACGATTTGAAAGATATTGATGGTAATCATTAATTTGACTGTGATTGAAATTATGATCAACACAATGTTAATATACCAATCAAAAACGATCAAAAAAGCACATGGCTGACAGTTTACAGCAGAAGTAAACCACCCCTTCTCTCGCCAATTCTCACGGACGGAAGGTCTCACACATCAATCAGTGTTGTGAGATTTGAAGTTAGCAGTCCATGCTCTCCATGTCTATGCGCAAATCTAGGTGGTAAACCACGAACATTTTCAACAATTGAGGCAATTTTGGAATTTCGGACTGAAATATTTGTCAAATTATCTAAAAAAAACACAATTAATGATTTTCTCACCCCGAAAGTACATAGAACAAATAAATGACACATCACTATGTGGTGAACCAATGGAAATATATTGTTTTATTACATTTTAGCAGCCATTTTGAATTCTAGGCTATAAAAACCATTAAACTCATATTTTAGCTTCGTAACGAGCATTTTCTTATTCAGCACTCTCAAATTATGTTAGAAAATGCACCCACAACTGTGATATTTTAAATCCGCCTAGTCTACACTCCAGTAACAGTGATTTGATTGGCTGGAAAGACAAAAATTAATTGCGAATATAGTCGTACATAACGCTTAAAGAGTTACCCTTAGAGCACTGAGCCAAGAAATTTAAATTTTCAGCCACATGAAGTTGTGTCTCGCTACCGCGACACACAACTTCAAGTGACTAAAAATTAGTTCAATTTTCAAAATCTAGGTTGAAATGTATATGATTATCACAGATTTGAGACAGATCTAATTTTTAAAACCTGCTTATACAAGACAATTAAAACATGAGAAAACAGTACTATAGTCAACTGTAGTCGACATCGGTGTGCTAAGAGTTAATGCGAGAGCGCTGGTGTGGGGTTATCTGAATTTGGTCACGCCAGTATGCTAGATACACTGAAAATCATACGTCTTTCTACCCGGTATGACTGGGCCGCCTAACTCATTTACTGCGCGAGGCCCAGTCACACTGACAGCCATTTTGTTTCCACAGCCAGATGTGTAAAAACCACACTTGCGCTGCCTACCAAAAAACTCGGATGCCATGAAATTGAGACGAATATTTCAAATGCCTACGAAAACTAGGCCAATTTCAGCAGGCGTAAACTTTTGATCGTATTAGAACTATTACATTTAAAAATGGAGGTCACTGTGTCAGAGCCTTGCGATGTCATCAGGGTAACGTCTAGGATTGCGAAAAAGTACTTAGCAACGTTGTCATGTTTACTGATAGTTTAGAACGCACACCCCGATGATGAAGATAAGTATGATCTCGTGTATTCTAAAGATTAATCACAATAAGTGGGAAATTGATGTCAATTATTATTGTACCATAGTACCTTGACCATTGAATACTGTGTCAAAGCACGGTATAATTTGTCACGGTTGGGTTTTATCACGCAACCACAGCCGTCGCTCACGCCATTCAGATGCACGGCCTACGCTGTGCCCGTATTATGTGTAGCCTGCGGGCTCACATGTCGTTCTATTATGAAACGTTCTAACAGTAGGCCTATAACGTTCTGACAGCATAGAAAGTTTTACCAGTGTAGCTCAATGAATCGGCCTAAAACTAAATATAAGCTATTTTGTCACGAAAAGTACAGCACAATTTAATATTTTAATTTGTATTCAAAGTGAAATAGAAAAAATCCGGTTGAATAGGTCAAACTTATAATCAGATGGTGGCTAAAACTGAGAGCTGAATTAGCGCCTTTTGTTTTTTAACCAATTTATTCCGTTCTAAACAAGTAGTTCTTCCAATATTCATTGTCTGACGTCGTAATATTTATCAATTGTAATGGCCGTAGTTAACCTTTTCACTACCATACATGACGGAAATTTCCGTCGTCATTCGTCAATGAACGTAACCATAAAATGACATAAATTTTCGTCAAATATATACTACATTTATGTATTTTTCGTCATTTGAAGCTGGAAATTGCGTTAGCAATTCCAGCTTTAAATGACGAAAAATAGAGCTCCTACACCAGTATATCTGGATCCTGGCATGCACTCCGGCCTGGAAGTCGAAGGGTTAAGCCATTTGCTCGGAGGCTGAGAGGTCACTGGTGTGAATCCCGGCACAGACAGTCAGATTTTTAACACTAGACTAGGTCTAACAGCTTTGTACTTACTAGCCCTTATCTTTATCTCTGTATTGAATTTCTACGATGCAAATATAATCAATTCGACTGCGTGTAGTATTTTTTGTGAAATATAAGCAATTATATTTTATTCCCATGGGGAATAACGAAGTCCATGAATCTTTACAATTACAATTGTTTTGAAAGTCAATGAAATAGTTATTACAGATTTCCATTAGACCTATACCAGATGATCTATCTGTTCGCTTCATTATACTAGGCCTATCCATAGCCCCTCCAACTATTAGACGTGAAATAGTGGTCGCCTACTGATTGATTCATTTCTCAGTATGTTTGATTAGAACATATATTGGGGGAATACATGGTGACGAGCTACCCGGCTAAACCAGGCTCCTTGCGATGTCATCAGGGTAGTGACGAGCGTGTAATCTTGGTTGGCCAATTTTACGTTAATAAGTAATAATCTACCTTTTTTATCAGATACACTGTTTTTATTATCTATGTCTAGATCTGTTTTAAACATAATAGCGTTAAGTTTGCCACATTTAATTATAGTACCGTTCCATTCTTTTTGCACTAGATCTATACATATTTTTTTAGAAAAGTTTCTTGTAGCATAATGATATTAGATTTATGTTTTTCTAACAATATAAATAAAGATCTACGTTTGGAGTATTTATTTATTCCTTTTACATTAATGCTCACTACTCGTAAATTAGTATACATTGTTTATCAGTAACCAGAATCATAGTCCGTGTGGATAATACATACATAAATAGGGGTGGAGATCCTGCCGTATATAGGCTATATCCATAGTGATAACTCCGGTGTCACTTCCATCGAGCAGATAGTTTTCACCATCGTCTTTCCGGTATGTTTTTGTTTCTGTGACATTAGGGAGAGTGGCTGATTGTTTTCGTTTATGCAAGAATTCATCAAGCGTATCTTGGTGGGTTTTCGATGAAGTATCACTCTTTGTCTTCATTGAAGGCGTCTTATTGTGGTACGGTTGCGTGCCGGTGATGGAGCACTGTTTGACTCCCGTCGCCTGGCGGGTGTACGATGGATCCGGCGGCCTCTATCATTTGATGTGTTGTTATTTATAGTAGCAGTGATAAAGCCACATATGACCCATATTGCCCGAGCAGTTTCCTAGTTTGTCTATTGTTTTATGTTTATTCTGGAAATTTCAGCCATCAATATTGTTGAGATATACTGGCGCCAGAGAAGTTTTTTAATATTTTAATAGATCGTTATATCATGGCGCTTTGCGTTGTCGCTATCTGCCGTGAGGCTGCGAACCCACTTGGTGCAATATTTTTTAGATAATTATCATGTTTCTCTCCTTACCTCACAATCTTGGGACATTGTTTCGATGTTGTGTCACTTTACCCTCAAATGCTTTACTTGACTCGGGTGAAAATGAGTACATGGTAGGACTGAGATGGCAATGTGTACGATAAGTACAAAGCGCCTAAATGGCTGCAGGACTTTTTGCTCTCCGTAGGGTTGAAATGGCACACAAATGAATAGGTCCAGTGACCAGGGGGTGAAATAACACCCAAAGTCGAATGATAGGTCTTCAGTCTTGATATCAGACTAAAAATCTGTACCTTTACCTGTATACTGATGTATTACTGATTACAGGTGACTGGTGGCTCTTAATATAATAAATATTATAGTATTTTTGCATAACATGATGTAATATGCCACAAAATATCCATGAAATCATATTAAAATCATAATTAAATTTATTACTGACCAACAAAACATAGCTAAGACATGATACAGATAACAATAGCGTGAATATTTGTTATTTTTGCAATTACAATTAATAAAATAGATGCAAAAAATTCAATTGCTTGAAATAAACACAATTTATTGCTTTTGGACAGATTACCACCTTGAAAATGTAAAATGTTTTCCGCCCTAGCGCTCATCTCGGGTATATATGGATCATATCTGGATAGATATATCAACGATTTGCACCATGTTGACACGATGGAGTTCGATGGCTGGCTGACCATGAACCTAAAAAAACTATTAGCATGTATAGGGCTAGACATATCATAATTTGATATAATACAGGATAATAATTTGTAATTTTGTATTTAAAAAATATCTATTTATTCTTTCATTGATTTTAATAAACCAGTTTAACCAGTGCTTTACAAAATATGATTAATTCAAAATCACTGTAAACCATGCTGATTATGCTACCACAACGGAGTTGAGTTAGCACAGCAAGCTAATTGAGTGAATCTATAGCATTCAGTTTCACTTGATGTTTTCAAATTTAGAGTTGAATTAACATTAAATATAAGTTATGCTAACAATTCACTTCAAGGATTTGATTCGTTACGAATATGCATGACTTTGTCAGACCGACGCGGTCATCTATGCAACGGATGCCTACCTTATAGTGGACCGCGCGCATGTTACTCACCTGAAACTTTAAACTGGTTCCACACATGTCACCTCATGTTTTGTCAGGCTTTCTGTTGCTTGTGTTGTGTATATTGACCCTTACAGCGCGTCAGAATCTGACGTCTGTAGACGTCAGATTCTGGCGACAAAAGTCGATCCCCTCACTGTAAGAGTAACAATATTTCTAATGCCCGTAGACCCATAACATAGGTATTCAAATGAATCGGGAAGAGCTGACAAAGATTTTTATGATGATTTTAAGGTGAGAAACCCCTTTGGTTGCGAGGTTTTTTTTACAAATTAATCCAGCGTTTTAAAGTGCTACTGTTTGGCTGGGTGCCCTGATATTCTGCGTCAGTGCACACCTTATGACAGAATTGCCTTCAAATTAATTTATCAGTCAGCTGAACGCACGATATCCTATTAAACGCACACTTCATATAATAGTACACTGAACTGGATATTGAATTGTTTGCAGCTAGAGCTTAGGCAATTAAATTTAATTTAAAAACAATATGTGATACCAAACTCTAGAGCTGCAACGACAGACGTTTGCGTAACCCTACCCCCTAATTTCAGACAGGTTTGTGTACCCCTACATAAGTGGTCAAATTATATATTTCGTCCTTATTTTTTACTGGTAGCATCTCATTTATTGTTTTGGACATATCAAAGATTTTAAAAAGTTGTATGTGTGTGAATAGTGGGGTGATGGGTGCAAGGTGACCAATTCTGGCCTATGGACTATATGTGTGTTTAGGTTTGTGAATTTCAAGAGACCGGAAATGCCCTTTAAAGCTTCAGAATGTTTGTTGATTATGATTTTTGACCATTTCGTGCCAATTTCCTTTAATTTGCTATATTACACGACTATATTACCTTGAAATACAAACGTTTCAAAAATCCCCGTGTGTTTTTAGGGCCTTGACCCTTAAGACCCCAGAAATTACCTTTAGAGATTCAGAAAAAAATGACAACCTATTTTATTTTGTTCAATATTAATTTTTCTTTAAATTACACATAGGTGTCAAGCGTTAACATGCAATTCTCACAGAATCACATTTAATGATATATGACCATACACTATGGTTGGCGATTTTCAACCATGTAATGCATGTATATCTCCATAGCAATTAAAGATATACAGTCACATTCTAAACTAGCATGCGTGTAAGCTTTCAGCATACAGTACAGGGTCGTATTCTCGTACAAATTACGATATATCGTAGGCTTTAGATTGGTCGAGATGGCCATCTCGACTAATCAAAAGCATACGATATATCGCATGCCTTCGGGAATATGGGACCAGGTTGATTACAAGACTATGGATACTATGCAACAAGACACCCCCTCAACGGTGTTTTAATGTTAGACCGATGTCTGCGACGCTGGCCCAACATTGAACCGACATTGGGCGAGTGTACAATGTTCGAGGGAAATCCCTCCTGACAATATAGGAGTGGGGTGAACTGTTTCGAGATTCCCACAGTAACATAGTCAGTTAGTTTTCAAACACAACGCACAGCTAAGAGCTTTGATCGAATTATTAACTTGTAGATGTCCCTCAAGATTTATGGACTTGCTATGATTTGGGAACTTGCACCTAATGCAGCGTTGGATATGAAACTCTTATCTGAGACTGGCCTATGGCCATCCGGCCTACGGCCGGTATCCTATTAAGTTAAGTTAGCTTTTTATTAAGTTGAGTTTGTGTCCTATTTAGGGGAAAGAGGGGTGCTGTGTGTGGGAAACGACTCATATTTATGTACACCAGTCCTTATGAGCATGCGCTCTATAACGTTTCAGGTCCTTAGGTTAAGTACTAGTGTCTTTAACAAGTGTTCAGCTCAGAGAAAAAATAGTCACGATTATATTTGTGGTTAAGAGCTTAACGGGTTTTGGTTGGAATACTGTTGGCCCAGCGTCGTAGACAGTGGCGTAGCATTACATCAGCATTGGGCCAATGTATCGTGTTATCTGATGCTCCTGGCGCCGGGATGCTAAAGCGTCACCAGCATATTGCAGCAGTCAAAAAAAAAACCGGTACAATCACCCAATGCTGTTTCAATGACGGGCCAGCGTCGAAGACTGTGATTCAACATTGAAACAGCATTGGTTGACAGCCACGTGTTTGCGCAAAGTACACAACATACCCGATGATAGATTAGTGTTGGGCCAGCATCATAGACGATTGACCGACATTGAACAGCAATGGGCTGCAATGCTGCCCCAACATTGAACCGGAATTTGGTGGGTAGGCTACATCCTCTGTACGAGGTACATCGTAGGCAAGTATTGAATGAATGTTGACCAGCACCGGCGATGGTGGTGGAAGGAATACACGTCGAAGATATATTTAAACTTGTCTCCTTGGTTCTTTCCTTATATCCCGAACAGTTGGGATTCTAGCCCATGAGTAAGACCAATACACAGATTTTTTGTCTATAGCACTCAAACAGACTATGGCCGGGCCTCGGACTTCGGGAACTCCTTTTCTAGTTGAGCTATTGTGCTATTGCCGCGAGGTCCCAGGCATCACACCTTCAAGGTTAGCAGGTTAGCTGATTCACGTTCGCGTAACAAACCGAACCATATTCATTTTACATGGTGAAATTTCGCATTTAATCTTGAATAAATTATCTCACAATTAAATACGTAAATTTTCCCAAAATAAATTATATTCCTGGCCATAAAATGCTGTCATTTTTTGTGATATGTCACATATGTATAAGCTAAGCTTAGGCCGAATGGGGAAATTTGATAGCGAAATAAACTGACTCAGATATGTATTGAAATATAAGCCCTACACGTGTAGGTTGCACATAATTATTTGTTAACATTCTAATTCTATGTCACGCGACCTGAATAATAACAAAAAAAATAGTTTTATCACGCATCACAATAAAATATGGCTAATTTTTTAGTTTTTTTTTTAAATTTTGTCTACCACTCAGGATTGAGTTTTTGTACTTTTGTCAAGTAGCGAGTGAATATTGTTTTACCTCGTTTTCTGCACATCATGGCAATATCGCGACAAAGGGAAGCGCGAAGTCGGGACTATGCCCTACACTTATAAAATGACCTCAAAACCATTGAACAGTTTGGAGCCCTACATATAAGCACAAAAACCTGGGTGAGAAACATCCGAACCAACCACGATTCGAACTCAGTACCTCGAGTTTCAAGCCACAACCTGCTTTCTCATGTTCTTATTCATAGGTGCATATGAATAAATGTTCCATTTTTGTTTTTATAACATAAAAACTAAGCGCTTGACAATCTGATTATCACAGGCCTATTATGATAATAATATAATCAAATGTAATATAAAATCGAAAGACATCACGTGAATATTATTGCTTCAACCCTTTCAGTGCAGGGACAAAGCAGCATTTTGATTGTATTATAATTTTGGTGATTAGCATAAATGCGATGTAATATTTCCTAGAAAATCCAGTTTTAAACATGTCCAAATATGGGGACACAGCCTGAATGTGTTATGGTAAAGCACGGTCTCATTTCTTTTAGCAAAGAAATTGTTTTTTTTCATAATCTGACATTGTTCAGTTAATTTTTAAAAAAACTGCACAAAATACCGTCTGATCATTTGTTCTAAGCTTGAGTATTATCTAGACTGAAATATCCTGACATGAAGAAAACAAAACAATGTGACCATTTTAATAACATTATGTTTTATTTCTTCACGTTATCAACTTGATAGCTTACTGAATTGTGCATTCTCCACACATAGATCGTGACATTATGCCCCCCGAAGTCGGAAGGTAAGTTGTGGTTCACGAATATGTGTAACTAAATCCTCTCGCACTGAATGGCAATGCTGAGAGAGAGAATTAAATTCGTGCATCAAATCAAGCATGGAGGTGCGATTTCAATCATTTGAAAAAAGCGATACACAATACGCATGAACGTTGTTCCGCGGTATGCCCATCACGATCGAACTGATTCCCATAACATCATTTATACGTCATCATTTAAACCATCAGGGGCCGTGTTATCTGGTGATGAGGCGATCTGAGCTATTTCAATGAAGTTGTGTCTCGCTACCGCGATGCATAACTTCAAGTGACCGAAAAATACAGTGCCCTTAACAATGTACTGACTATGACTGGAATATACTGGCTATGATGGACCTGACTTTGAGAATCGTCTCAGAACACGGCCTCATCAAACTATTTTTTGTATTTTGACATATAAAATGTCAGTATATAATATAATATATCCCAGTCCCATGTATCCTGTTAGCGCCTCCTTCGACTTTCGTTTAACCTGTTGACCATTTCGTAAGGATAGATTTGGTCCATCTTAGAATCTTCATCCAATAGCTTCATCTGTCAAACAAAGCATTTTGTATTAGGCATATCGGAATTGAATAAATATAGAATTATAGTATTTAATGCTTTATTACTTTTATGTCATGTTTTATAGTAGGCCTAATGTGACGGAAATTTCCGTCGTGTATTGCTACGTACATTGACGAATTCATGTATGGTTATTGAATTATTAGGTACCGGTACACCATATCTGATCACGTTTCTGCATAACCTAAATTGAAAATGAATTTTAAGTTTAAAGGTGATCTATCACCCCTTATATGGTATGAATAATTATGTCCTTATATGGGGTGATTGGCTATCATCTGATTCTCTCAGAGGGTCACATGATAGCCAATCAACCCATATAAGAAAGCACTTGTGCCCCATCTTGTGGCAACTTTGATTTATTTGTCACAAAATTATTCATACTATATAAGGGGTGATAGATCACCTTTAAGGAAGGGTCTATGAACTCTTCCATGTATTGACTATGAAAACCTTCAGACATTGTTACATTATTCCGCCCCACTGATCTTGCACATAGGAAATTGACATAATTATGGCAAACAGACCTTCATGAAGCTACAACCTGACCACCCTGTGTTGTTATGATCATATACTCGGAGTGGTCGGTGCAACCTCTTTTAGTTGTTCAGATTGCCTGGGAAGACGGCCCCAGATGTCAAGCAAACAAAAAGAGATATTGCTCTCACGATGTTTTAACCGTTAAAGCGCTAAATTATAGAACTCAAATTTTCACACACTTGGAATTGTGCATCGCAGTAGCTAGGTCTAGGATAAAGCCCGATGAACTCTACATTCTTAGCTTTAAAAAAGGCCGAGGCCGATGGACGCGGCCTTTTTTAAAGCTAAGCATATAAAGCTCCGAGGGTTTTAACAGACTTAAAACACATACATCCGACCGTAATGAAAATCACTCATAATCAACAGTTCGGTCGCGCCCGACAGATTATAGCACCATAGCCCTACCATAATAATTGCTCTGTACTTGATGAACAGTAACTCTCCATTGCCGGCTCAGAATGTCGTGGTCGGACAAAAAAACAATGTAGTGGTGTGTTTTAACACAACTTTAACACAATTTCTGCTTAATTTTTTGTTTAAAAATTAATTTAAAAAGCTAAGGTTAAATAAAAAGGGCTGGTCCACCTTCAATACCACTGGCCCGTATAAGGTGTCATGAGACGCGTGCACTTTAATAAGCAATGCAAATTTAAAAAAACAACACATTTTATTTATGAACATATTCGTTTTTTTGTAAACTGGACGTTGTATAAAAGAACCATGACTCATTTAACACAGGATGTTACAAATGCTTCTTACGTCATCATCTGACATACACCAGTCAGGTGAGGCTGCCATGTTCTCCTCCAACTGTTCTAAGGTTTTGACCCCGATGATCACTGATGCCACAGTCTGCTGTTGTAGTAACCAACGTATAGCCACCTGAGAGATGTTCTTTCCTAGTAAATGAACAATAATATTTTTCTTTAAAATTGTTTTTTTTTTTGAGAGAGAGCTACAGCTTATATTTCCCACCTTATAAGTTAGTAACAAATGAACCTACAGTACTGCCAGTCCGAAGTTGAACACCTCGGGGCACTCGCCGTGGTAAGCAGGGTGTGACAACTAACCCATCGAGAGCACGGCCCGGGCCAGTGCTAAAAGAGCCACGGTATATACACTCCAGTTGTGGTTTAACCCGCTCGCCGGGTAAGCCTCTTAGCTCGGGTCTTGCCCCGCATGTTACCTGGTGCAATAGTGAGCCACAAGCTTTTGCCACGGGTAACTTTAACCCGTGGCAAATTGTACACAATGAATGAATGAATGAATGAATGAATGAATGAATGAATGAATGAATGAATGAATGAATGAATGAATGAATGAATGAATGAATGAATGAATGAATGAATGAATGATTTAGCTGAATGAAAAAGTATTACTAAATAGAACAAAATAATTGGTGCTGTTCTTTTAGGTTGGTTTTAGATTGACTGGACTATAATAATAACATTATAAAATTATATACCGATCACACTGGCAATATGCATGACACGATAGACGCACAACAAATTACGGCTCCTATCATATCCGTTATTCAGAGGCTTCAAAATATCATGCTACCAAT